>VDFB02027740.1:0-66142 GCA_007258455.2 Sequoia sempervirens | reverse complement strand
GATAGATTTTAAGTAATTAAGATTAGTTGTAGTTAGTAGTCTGCGAAACCAGAAAATACTCAGCTGCAACGTATATAGTTTTCGAGAAAGCCTTGTACCTCTACAGCTGAAACAAAAAGACATGATATAGTTTAGTTTACTTTCCTTTTCAAAGCACTTTTGTCACACACCCAGGAAGCTCTCCTAATTTGAAGAGCACTCATTGCGTAGTGTGCATAGCTGTCCGTACCAACTCTTACTCCAGAGGTGCTAGTTGTTATGCCAACACAGCTGTTGTGTATAAGGCACTTGTTCAGCTCCCTCTCGGCCTCTCGATCAAACCAACAACGCGTTCATTGGACCTGCCAGGCAGTCAGAGGAAGCAATTAAGCAGAAAACGACAAAGATGGAAACTTAAAGAACATTGAAAAATGTGCAGAGTATCAAGAAAAAGTGCCCTTGTTGAAGAAAGGCGCCCTTTCTTTTGGGCACTCAGATGCAATCAAATTGCTAAGTGCCCCCCAGGATAATCTTCTTCGTTTGGATCAACCTCGACAACGAAACCGTCAGCGAAGGAATCCGACAAGCCAATCATCTAATGACAGAGATCAAACTGAGCCAGTTTTCAACATGAAATGACTGGTAAAAAAGAGCAAAAGCGCCCCTCCTAGAGAAAGGAACCCTTGCTTCTTGAGACCTAAAACTAACTTTCAAAAGTTGAGAAGCCAGTCATCCTTTCCAGGACTGAGTTGGTCACCTGATGAATCGTCAAGCGAGAGTGTCTGATTTGTTAGTCAACGTAGATATCAAACGGAAGCACGAAGGGTCGAAATGGAGAAATTGAAGAACAAACATAGAAAATTGGCTAAGGCAAGAGCAAAAGCGCCCCTGCTGGAGAAAGGCACCCAGTCTTCTAGAGCCTCAAATTCAATTTTCAAGTTTAACACCTCCCAGGTACATCTCTTCAGCATTGTTCTAGCTCAACAACGAATCCATCAGCAACTGCTCAAGATCAACTGAACGACTAGGAGCAAGGATCGAACAAAGGCACTTTAGCATGGAAAAATGATAAGAAAAATGTTCAAACTCAAGAAGGACGCCGAAAAATTCAAAGAGAAGTTTGTTGACTTGAGTTAGAGATTTTGGAGGCAAACTTGGCCAAAACGACCCACAATTAGTGGAAATGAGCTTTTAGAACTCTAGATCAAGCCAAATCAGTTTTCAATCATGAGTTGGTGCCCATACTTGATGCATTCAGGCATCAATCACTATGTATCAAGCTTGGACATCATTATTCATTGTTTGTCTTTGTAGGTTGGAGCTCAAGAACAACCATTTGCTCTCCAAGACGTCCTTTCAAGATCTGACAGAGGGTTTTGACCGTTCATTATTTTTGAAGATCAACAGCACAAAAGGATGATTTCTCAAGGGTTGCGTCTAGAGGCACATTTTTACAAGAACGCAGAAAATAACTTCCAATCTTCCTCTCTTCTGTCTTAAACTTCTTGCATGTCACAAAAAACAACAGGCTATCATAGATCTGGCCAACTGGGTATGATCAGTACAGTTTTCCAGCAAGACCCATCTCTTCAAATTTTCCAGAAACAACAAACTTGCTGCCCCTATTTTTAGGGTTTTTTCCGAAAATGTCATGGAATCAAAAAACTAACGAACGGAGTTTGTTCAACATTGAAGCACAAAAAATACCCATGTGTAAGATTTTTTCCGGAAAAATACTTCTTAGCGGGTGGCTATTTTTAGAGGTTTTCGGAAGTTGTTTGAACATATCCGTGTTTACAGTCAACAATCGAGTTTTTCAGAATATAGTACTCTCAAATTGAAATCAAGACCAAAATGGTCCTACTTCACGAATTTCTGAAAACACTCGACACGGACATGCATCAAGTGAAGCCCGTAGTCAAGACGAACGCCTTGGAAAGCGTAAATGACATCACCGTTCAATGGATAGCCAAATGCGGAAGGTAGTCATTCTAAACACAGAGCCACCACCAATTACTACCAAACTACCTTCCACATTCCATGTCAATAAGGTTGGATGATGCAACTACAAAGAAGATCGAATATCAAAAGTAGTTTGCAAGAAACAGAAGAAGTCAACGCCTGGTTAGAAAAAATGTTGACTAGAGATGGTGAGGTGTAAAACACCCACAAAGGACGTCCTACCCTCCAAAGTAGCATTAATGGTGACTAAAGTTAACTTGATGCCCCTTTCCAAGTTAACTACATGCCCCATGGATCATGCATGTCAAATCCCACTAATTAAGGGTGTCTATTTTGACTTCCACGAATTGTGGATCTCAGATCTCCACTAAATGTGGATGTCTATTTTGGAAACACATTTTGTAATTAGGGTTCACTTGTAGTTTAGTTTCAGTCAACCAAAGTAGGTTTCCAGTTGACTCTTTGTTTAGTTTCAGTTAACTAAAGTAGATTTCCAGTTAACTAATTGCTCACCTACTTTTAGACATAGGAATAAATCTTGCTAATTGATTGGCAAAAACTCAATGTTAACTCAAGGAGACTTTAGGGTTGCCTACTCCTTTGAGTTCTATAAATAAGAGCCTTGGGCTCATTATTTGTTAACTTTACTACACGGCAGCAAAACGCTGAGCAATTTTGCCTTCATATTGTTCGCTTAGTATATGTTCTTGGATCATATTTGTTGTAGTTAAGCACCAAGTACAACTTGTGCTCTCTACTTGAATAGGTGTGTCCAATATTTGTTCACGTGTTCTCGATTTGATCACCTCATGTGTCATAGTTCCTTGACATAGGTTGCTGTCCCAACATGTAATCTTTGGTGGAATATTAAGAAAATAAATCAGGAGAGTTACCAGGCCTTTGATCTAATGTCTCGAGGTTTTATCATTGTTTGTTGTATCCAATTATTTGTTTTCAATCTACACCTCGGAAAGGCCTTGGTGCCTCCTTGGGAATTTAGGAGATAAGATTATCATCCCTTTGTTGTTTCTCGTGATTTACTTTTCAGCCTACACCTCAGAAAGGTCTTGGTACCTCCTTGGGAATCCTAAGATATAAATTACCATAAGGATTACTTGTGTGAATTTGATTTCAGTACCGATCTGGGAGTTCAAAGCCTTCGGATACATCCTGGGAGACTACTTCGACCAAGTGATCGAACCACCCATTCCCCCTCCTATGGCCTCATGCTTTGTTAATCTTGAGGAGATAAGATAGATTAAAAGCTAGTTTAGTCGTAGTTAAGATATGTCAAAACCAGATAAAAGCTTAGCTACAACGCATTGTGTTTATGCACCCTTGTGTCCTACTGCTGAGTAAAAAAGATAGGATAGTAGTTTACTTACTTTATCTCTTTCATTTATGCAAAAATCAGCAACAAGATGGATCTTCCCCTCCCAATTTCAAGAAGCAAACACTAATAACTTGCAATAGCTGACCATTTCCAATAAGCACTCCAGAGGTGCTAATTGAAACGCCAACAGTTTTCTGGCGCCCACCGTGGGGCAACGAGGCATAAAACTTCAAGAAAAAGCTAATGCTTTTATGTCACGGGAATGATCCTTTGGCATCCGATTGCATGATCCATACAAGAAGCAATGGATGGTAACAACAATAATACTGGCGAGAGGCGTCCACATTCATTGACTTGGGGTAATAGTATTGGACCTCTGGCTTTTCAGGTAAATCATGAGTTACCTGAAGGGTCAAGGAAGCACTTTCCCCAATTTCACGGTGATGGAAGTCGACACCCAGATCAACATTTTGCTACATTCACAATGGTTTGTGTCGTCTTGCATGTACCACATGAAAACATTGCAGTGCATCTCTTTGTGGAGAGTCTTGTTAGGAATGCTGTTGACTGGATCAGTCACCTAAAGCCAGGCGTTATTACAAGATGGGAAACTATGAGCGAGAAGTTTTTGGTGAGATTCAAGCCCGCTGAAGACAATCATATGTTGTTTTCCGAGCTTGCAAATTCAAAGATGGAGCGCAACAAACACATGAGGGAATTTGTATCAAGATTTAATCGTCTTGTTACAAAAATTTCTTCCATGCTCGATCCATCACCGAAGATTCTGATGAGTTGTTTCATAAATGCTCTTCCATCAAAGATAGCCGTCTTCCTGAAGATAGCAAAAGAAACAGAGTTGAAGAGTGCAAAAACACGCCATCAGGTCGGAGGATAATATGATCACTTCCGGCTTGATGAAAACAGATTCTATCAAATCTCTAGCTCAACAACCGTACCATCCAAAGAGAGACAATCTTCAACCACAATTGCCAACACCTCCATCAAGACCAACGATTGAAGCTGCACACAGTGTAGTATTTTGTTGTTTCCATTACAGTGATGAACATATCGGATCCACGTGTCCTGAGAATCTGAGAATGACCCAAATCATGGGATACGCTAAAGCTGCTCCCAGTTCTAGTTTTGTACCAACAAGTTTGAATGTTGTCTTACCACAGACGGACAACTTCAATGGCGAATCTACAATGAGATACTTTGAACCCGTTATTAAAGAAGAAAAAGAAAAGGCATACCGGCAGTAGGCTCTTGCGGTGAATCATGAAAATGTTTCAACACCTGTGTCTAGACGTGCTCACAAACTCAAAGCACAAGAAGAGGAAGAAAGACGGAAATCAAACGAAAAGGGTGAAGAGGTGCCTTCCACTTCCAATCCCAGACCTTCACAGAAGAACGCTATGCTAGTTGCTCAAGAGACGTCTTCAACAAATTTTGACATCGTAGCTTCCATGATGAAAACCAAGGTACAAATCTCTCAACTAGAATATCTTCAGGACCATCCAGAACAAATAGATCAGATTCTCAATGTTGTAAAGAAGCAGGCTGTGCTCAAGTCATCTATTCTAGTAGGAGAAAACCCTGAAACAGGTCCCGGTAATTATGTGACTCTGCCAGAGATAGAAACTGAAGATCAGAATATTGCTAAGGCACAAAATCAGCAGAAACAATATGCAGATCAGAGGAGGACTGAGAGATCATTTGAGGTTGGAGACATGGTGTATCTGATGTTGCAGCCTTATCGCCAATCCACCCTCAAGAAGAGTTGTGCCGAAAAACTTAAACCACACTACTATGGGCCTTTCCGAATTATCAGGCGAGTTGGCAAGGTAGCATATGAGCTCGACCTACCGGCAGATAGCAGGGTACACAATGTTTCCCATGTATCACGCCTCAAAAAGGTATTGGGACATCATGTGATTCTGTCAGCAGTGTTGCCACCCCTGGATGATGAGAGGAAACTGATTCTAGTACCTAAGGCTATCCTGGATTTCAGAGAGAGACAATTGCGGAGACGGACCATCAGGGAATACTTAATCAAAAGGAGAGATTTGCCAATAGAGGATGCCACCTGGGAGGGTAAGGAGATCTTGCAGCACCCAGAGTTGAGATTGCTTGGGGACAAGCAATTTTAGGGAGGGCGGACTGTAATGTCCCCTCCGAGTTAGACATCAATCGGCAGTGTGATTAGCCTATCATTCTGACCCTCGTAGACTAATAAGTATGGATAGAGGGTCTTCTAAGGCTTGTATCTTCTCTAGAGTTCAAAGGTTTCCAGTCTTGGCTTTCGCTTGATGTACGCAGGGCTCTATTTGGTATACTTACTATTTATAGTAAGTCTAAGGATGGTTGAGAGGGACCCTTACTATTTTTAGTAAGGCACTTGGCCGTATGGATGTCTACAGAGTTGACCCCAGTTTCAAACAGTTTGATGAAGTATTAAATATTGAAGGAGATATTAAAGTTTGAATGGCTCAAATAATATTTAATTATTAGAAGGTGACATTATAAAGTTATAACTTAACTTTATATAATGAGGGTCAATTCATCATTAAAAGGGGGCCATATTATTATTTAATTGAGGGCACTAACTTCAAGGAAATATTAAAATATTTCCAAAGTGCAAATGTTATTATATTTAATCTGTTTTAAATGGTGCTTTTCGGAGAGAAATTGCACCTCCTCATGAAATATTTATAAATGGCCCTCAAGAAGTCGATTTTCTCATTCTGGAGTATTTTTGAGTTGATGAAAATTACTATGAGGAAGGAGCCAAGGGTTTCATTCCACGAGCCATTGGAGAACGATACATTCTTCAGTGTTGCAGCCATTTGAGATGATGAAATATCCATTGAATCTGGCATTCAGGAGGACTTCATTCAGAGGTTCTATTTGTGCAAATTGGTGAGAACTTTCAGAGGGTTTTGAGTGCAAAATCGTTCAAGAGATTCAGAGTATTGTGGAGAAGCATTTCAGTTGTCATCTTGATTGTTGGCATCAATTTCTAGGAGGTACGGCCTGCTTATTCAAGCCTCTGCAACAGCAAAGTGGCGCACCCTTGAAGAGGGACGATTTGGGTTTCAAAGGGCATAAAAAGATCTGAAAAAATTAGAGGAAGGTACCCAGCCTTATAGAAGCCAACTTCATCAGTTTTGAGGGGAAAGATTGCATCTTTGGGAGGAATCGAATTTCTCTTTGGAGTTGCTTTTTAGCAGCAATTTCTGAACAGCATCTATTATTCTCCATTTCAGGTATGTGAATGCATTTGAAGAATTGATTCAATAAATAAAGATTTCCTCTATTATTGCAGCAATAGTTTATTTTCAGTTTTTGTGCATTTTCTCTATTTCCTATGTTTGGCATTATCATGATCAAAAAACCAAAAAAAGCATAAAACCCTTGAAAATACAAAAAAATTGCAAACACAAACAAAACAAAAACAATACCGGCAGTTGGGGTTTCGGCTAGAGGAAGACGAGTTCTTACAGATTGACCCTGCAGCAAGGATGGTGGATACTATGCTGCTCAAGAACAAACCATGTGGGTGCAAGAGTGAATGCTCGATTGACATGTGGCAAGCCCATGCCTAGGAACGCAGTAAAATGAACACTTCTAAGAAGCTAAAGGCATGTGTTGGATTGAATGGGACATGAATCGAAGATCTATGAATGCCACTTGGAAAACATCTGTGAGGCCCACCGGGCTATTAATAGGTCTATCCCTCAAATTGCATTAACAGTTGTTTAGAGATCAGTTATGTGTTGTCTCAATATTTTAGAGAACAAGTAAATGCTTTGCAATAGACAATTATAGAAGAGGATTTGCAAGATGTCTCCTATTCAAGTAGTATGCATGTAGGGAGGTTGCCAAGTAGAAGGTAACTAAGATTAAATGTTGATTAAACATTGCATAGTTGGTGCATCCTTGTCAATTTGTGCATATTCTCTTGGTTATGGTATGTGAATGCATAATGAGAACAAGGGTGTATAAAAGTTAAGTAGATTGATGTAGAGTAGAGAGCTGTGTGAAAATAGATGTACACAAACATCCACACACAAGGGATCCATCATCCACTCACCAAGCATTGAAGGCTGAAGTGGCTACATGCAAGCTGTGCATCCACACAAAACTATATGGGTGGTTATTGAAGCATTCTGAGGAGTTTGGGAGAGAGTTAAGGCTTCCTCTTTGGTCACTCCAGCTTCACTTTGTTGTGTCCAACTTTGAATGGTGTGTAATATACAACAAATTTGCAGTAGGGCATGTGCTTGGTTGTTTGAGACACCGAAGCAGAAATCTTTAAAAGCTTGCAATAAAACATGATTTATCATTCTTGGCCTTTCCCTCCATGCAAAGTTTTTCCCTGAAAAAATTATGAATTTCTGCTTAAATCGGTCAAACCCCAACACTAGATTTTTTGTCAACCAAAAAATTGTGATTTTGCATGCTTAAATTGTAATTTTTGGTCAAAATGTCTAAGGTTAGTTGTTTTTTTTTTTTTTGATATATATGTTTGCCACATTTTTTTCTGATTTTTCCCTAACCGTTACCAAATTTTACCTAACTGTAACCAAATTTTCACAATTTAACCCTGATATAGTGAAAACATCTTTAATTTTTGGTTTGCAAAGTTATTCCCAAGAATGTTTTTTGTTGCTTTGGTTTGAGACACAAGTGGAGGTGTTCATGATGACTCAACTGGATTCCTAGCACCCACATGCATGCAGTGTGCAATGCATCAAAAGGAATCCCATATCACCTTAAGATCTTGTTTCTGTGCACCTTGGTCACCAATGCAACTTTGCAGCTGGTTCTAAGGGTTTCAAAACATGAAAAAAATAAGAGTGAATTTGGAGGCAAGAATAAAGAAATCTTACATCAAGTAAAAAAGAGGCCCTTGATTTTTTGCAAGGATTCAAAAAATACAAGCAGATCTGCTCCATGGTGCACCAACCTACGAATTCCTTTAGAAACCCCAAATGTCTAATATGAAGAAGTATTGTGCCATAAGTCCAATGTGACCCCTCATTCTCTTTAACAAACTTCTCTTTGATCCTTGAGTTTCAGGAAATGCAAATCAGAAATTAGAATATTACTTGCATTTAAACTAACTAAAACACTTTTTTTTAAATGACCTTTTGGAGAATAAAATTGCAACTCGGAAACCTGTTTGAAGTAGCAACACTTTTCGTATCAACTTGCAATAGTAAAAGACCAGAACCTATTGAGCTTTCAGATACTAAGCCCTGATACCATCATAGATTATAAAATCAGATTCAGAACAAACTTTAAGTAAACTCCACAAGTAGAAGAAAGAGTGAAAAACAATGCAAGGTGTCAAAAGACACCCAAGGAAAGAATTGTATTTGATAATATAAAAATAGAAATGGATACTAAATGAAATGGTGAGATGTTTGCCTTTATTTATACACCTTTGATAAATACAACATGAATAAATGCTTAACAAGTTAGAACACATATCCCAGTGTAATATTATAATATACCTTATATGAATACCCTGAAATCAAGTAGGCTCAACATACAAGGAACATAGTACAAACACAAAATGGCATAACTCAAACGTATACCATATGCAACAGTAGCTCATTGGGACCCACAAAAATGGGTTTTACATTTGCACCTAGTGATATTTCACAAATGGACCAATTACTTTTGCAGTCAGATATTCCTATAGATATTGGGACCAATAAATAACTTCAAAAAATTCCACAAGTCCCTGAGCCATCCTAGGTACTCACAAGTCACAGTAGTCCCAACTAATGGAAAGACACATAAATAATGCAAAGCACCAAAAAAAAGAGTTAGATGACAAATTTGTATATGAGTTCTATTCTCCGTGCTTGTTGTTTTGTCATTGCTCATCTAGATTTATAATGTTCTTTTTTTGTTATCATTTTGATACTTAAACTTTTGTTGCCCATATATTTGTCATTGTAGCTGATAATATCAAATTTACATATTTACATTTTGTCACAGATGAATAGGAATGAGATATTTTAATTTATCATCTTTCAAATTCACAATGTTTATGAATATCTTTAGAATATTTGATGATGTTGAATTTAATAAACATAAATAGTTATATATGTGTAAGTTGTCGCCTGCCATCCCCATCCTGGAAACTAAATGCAGCATAGCAAATAGTCAATCTCTACTATTTTATGCAATTAAAGAATATAATAATGTTTTAGGAAACATAACTGTACTTAGACCTATTTGTTAACTAGTTTACACATGAAACAAAATTGCAGGCAAATCAGTATACTTCCAAATGTTGTAGTAAATCCTAGCCTTCTGCATCTAATATTAGGAAATAAATAGAGCTTGGGTACAAGAAATGGAGATTGATTGACCAGGTGTTGCTCCTTGGCATCATAAGACAGTAAATCTATGCATGAAACCTCCCCTGAGACCTCCTTTATAAATTCTACACAATTCTGCACTAGAAAGATATATGATTTTGTCCTCCAAATACAAGAAAGACTCTTGATGTTTGGATACACAAAACTCTCACATTAGGCTACTCCACTCTGACCCAAGATCAACCAAGATCTCTACATTTATCAGCGAACATATAGATGGTTTTGTTAAACCCTTTTATAATGATGTCAAAATAAGAGGATCCTTAATTGTGAATTCAATTTGAGGGCTTGTTTATGCTAGCACTGTAGTGTACTGACTTATAATCAACCCATCATTCTCAAAAACAAAAGCCTATCATGAGGATGTTTGCATACAATATAAGCACATATAAATTATAATGATTACCTACCTTTGCCCAAGGGGGCAGAAAAACATCCCCAAGAAGTTCACCATCCTGCTTTATGCCAAGGTGGTATTCATTGGAATTAATCAGAAATTCTGGCATGTAGAAAAACTCTGGCACCAACTCCTTCACATCACTGGTGTTGGACAAGCAATTTGCATATGTAGCTGCTATACTATGAAAAAGTCGATCTGCATGATCAAATTTACCTCCCTGACAAGAATAAAATATTCAAGATACCAATCAGTTACCTTTATCAGAAAATATCTAATGGCGTAAAAACTTACAGCAATCCAAATGAGAGAAAATGATCTGTTTATGTTCTGCATCTAAAATTGTATTACAGAGCATGAAAGGGAAGGTGAATTATGCTTAGCTATTCTAGATAATCATTTATAAATTTAAATTATGTTGATAATAAATATCTAAAGTATATGCTCTGCATCTAACATTGTATAAGAGTGCACCCAAGGGAAGATGTCACATGCTAAGCTACTTTTCAGTAACCTAAGGAAAGGAGAAAGTTACACAGCATTAAATCTTTCAATATTATGATACCTGAAAATTACGATGAAGTGTTGTATAGGGCTCCAGTCTCAGTAGATAATAGAATACACTTCCCAAACTTGAGTAATGAGATCCATAATAAAAGCTGAGGAAATAAATCAATTAGTCTAGTTACAGTCTCATTAATCAACCTATTCTCACAATTGTTTTTACAAAATGTAAAATAACATGTTAAGGGTAGTGGGGGGTGTGAACAACACTTTACCTAGGTATATCAGGATCAAAAAAGTTCTGGTACCGTTCTTCAAAGACCTGTGAAATGCATTTTTGTAAAAGAACTAGAAATTTACTTTCATAGTGAATTACAAGGAATGACTTACATAAATAGCATTATTTACTTATGCAAACACATCTACAAGCATAAGACAACTTGAAACTTTGAATTTGTTTTAACCTGGAGTCGTTTTGTGTCCAAAGCACCAACAGGTTTAGAAAGGTCACGAAATGTTGCTGGTTTGTTGAAGTCAAGATTCTGAGAAGTGTAATCAGCCAAGATCCACGGGAAAACAGGATACTGTGTTAGATCATTATAAGATCTCCCTGCGAGAGTGTTAAGAATCATTAAATATTCAAAGTTGCTTATTTCTCGCCTTCGCCAGACATCTCTTGCCCTTTCTGCCTTTTCAATTGCTAATCGTTTATCAATAAAATGAATAACCTCATCTCTGCCTCTTGAACTTAATTTTGGACATGATATCTCATTCCTCAAAGAGACAATCAATTTCCCTGTATCTTTTGCATGGTCTTGTGAAGCAAAATTCAAGAAAACAGGAGAAATTGAATGACTGAAGAAGATTTCAATTGCAGTATATTGCAGTAAATAACGAGTAGAATGAACAGCTTTCACCTGCAATAACTTCAAGAAGTGTTAGGGCAAAAACTTTTAGAACTAAAGCAACTATTATAATTGAAATATCTAACAGTATTACCTTACTGAGATCCCATCGCCTATGCCGCTTAACATCCTTTGGTTGCTTCCCAGAGAAAGCCTGTTGTTGAACAGGATCAAGTCTCTCCATGGGATTTCCCTTTTCGCTCTCTCCATTGGCATGGATTTTATATGATTTTTGTTTCAAAGCTCTTTCCAAATGGAATGGTTCAGCATTTTCGGGATAATTCAAACCACCTTGACTGTTGAAAACATGTGATCCTCCTGTTCCCTCCACCACAAACTCAACATAGAAATGCAGAGAAGCTTTCATAACATCTAAGTGGCCTGCCATTTTCCTCTTTGGTGTAATAACAACACAAGAAACGGAAAGGAGCACCTGCAGAGACAAGATTCTTAATTTTGAAAACTGCAGGATCCTACCACACTTACTTCAATATCTGCTTATCTAAAACACATGCATATATGCAAACAATACCTCATTCTCTCCTGCCTCCGAGAATTTTCCTGTCTGCTCCTGCCTATTGTCTGAAACTTCATCATCTACTTTCGTGTCTGAAACTTCATCAATACATTCAGTAGCAAGATGTAATGCAGGACTGATTTCACTGGGAGCTGAATCAGCATTTAACAGTTCATCTTCTTCAATTCCTGGAACATCAAAAGTTTCCTCCTCACTGATTCCTCGCAAACCCTTGAGCAAGAAACTTTTGACTTCACCCAGCACATTATTCCCCATGCCAGGATTCAAGTTATCAACATTTTGGCCAGTTTCAGAATCATCATGCACAAGTGTAGATGGAGGGTGGCAAAGTTGTTCATCAAAAAGATAGTTTCTTTTCAGTTTCATCCTTCGTCGGTATGGATCTTCAGTTTTATCAAGCTTCCACCATGTCAATTTATTGTTCGGGAAAGGTGTGGCTGACCATGGCCCTCTTTCATCAGTCAGATCTCTAAACATATGGCACCATTTGTCCTGCAAAATAAAACCAAAGTAAGAAACAGTTTTTGTTGCCACAAATAAACCAGGTGCTATTATCCTGCCATTTAGTAGACTTTAACAGGCCACATTGTCCTTACAGATTAGGATTTTAAAACTACAACTACCTGACAAAACCTTAGATGATATCCACTTGAAACATACAATGATGTAATTGATACATAGGAGAATTGTATGTGGAGGGTTTGACAAACAGTGACAGGCTGAAACCAATATGAGTATACCTCTTGATGTAGGAAGGTAATATCACACTCCTGACCCTCTCAGAGCTCTAATACACTAAGAAAAAAAGCAAGCCCACCAATAGAGGATAGACATTCAAGTAGCCTCTATGTGACAATTATGCCAATAACCATATAAAATATATCTTACAGCTACAGATTGTTGATCTTCGTCATAAGCAAGCCGTGATGCAGCTCTACGAATTGCATCACTTGAACATATAACACCCAAGTTACTTAGCAACTCATCCTCAAGCTGTTTCTTCTGCAAGCATTCCAAATTAGACAACTCCTCTAGATCCATGCCAAGTTCATGCACTTGCTTTAAGCGCTCTGAAATGGATGATTTTATATAGTTTATTTCATCTCTCACCTGTAACAAGTATTTAGAACATGTTAATAGATTTATAAATATGACAGATCAAAAAATGTAAAGCATGGAAAGCACCATGGTGTTGGTGTTTTTCATACAATAGGCTTCAGATGCTACGGTCAGAAACAAATCAATATGCTGCACATGTAAACATGAATATTTTCTACAACATTCAAATTTTAATAGGATCGCAACCATGGGCTTCTGTCAATATACCGCTGCAACAACTCTATCTTTCTGCAGTAAACTGTTAACAGATCCAGTCTCATTCAGCATGCCACTTGGATCCTCTGAGTTGTCTCTGTCAGCAATACTCATAGCTAGCATGCTCTTACCATGCCTGACACTTTCTCGTACCAATTGAGAGATGACATGAAAACGAGCACCGTCATCAAGGCTCCCAACTAGTGCTCTTGCATCAAGTAAGGACCTGCTCAAAAAAATAACATCAAGATTCAGTTACAGTTGGGTTTGATACAAATAACTCTAAAAGGGAGTCAAAATTAAACTTGAAAAGGCATTACAAATATTAAAGCCTGATTTAATAGTTCATAAAACTCCAAATGGAGAACATTTGAATAAGGAGAAATGGAAATACCAAATAAAGAGTTGAAGCCTGTTTTTTATCTGTTCATTGTCATTTAATAAGAGACGTGGAAGAAGTGATACAAATTGTTGAGCACAACGAGATGCTCCTCCCAGATCAGCTTTGTAAACATACAGTAACACCAGTCGGAAGAGAATCCTTGGCCACTTTTCTCCTCGCAATCGGATAGCTTTGTCAGCAACCTTACTTGTGTTAATATTCACTACTCCAGCAAGTCCTCCTGATACAACTGCTGCAGCCATTTCAGCTGCTGGTATGTTGAGAGATTCTACTAAACCACGTGCTCTTTGACCCAAAGATGGACCCGCCGTTGTCTCTACGAATCGCTTGCTTGGACCTATTCCATTCATCTCACTTATAAGTGTCCAAACTTTATCATATAAGTGCCAGCAATGGTCCTCTATGGCAATTTCTTGATTAGAAGAATGCTGCCAACCTCTCAACTGATTCATTGATGAGGACCTTTTAACACCTCTGGCAAAACACATGATTTCAAAAACAAGTGTGTTAAAATAGTTTTAACCAAAAAGTGTGCATAGTTATTTATGCAACATCTTTCCAAACATTTCCTAATTCTAAGATTTACATAACATGTCAATAGCATATGAAAAAATCGACCATGCTGCCCTTCAAATAGTATTGTCAATTTATGATAATTCATGGTTAGAGGTAAAGTGAGGCAACATTTATCCCCTCTCCCCGAAAAGAGAGGGTTCTAACACCACCAATAGAAAAAAAGGTCTTCTTTTTATTTTATTTTTATTTTGAGGTACTATCTCTGAAATTGAAATTTTTATTTGAGAATCAGCTATGAATGCTTCCTAGCTGCAAGGCTATAACATAAGGCAATCCATCATACAGGAATATAGATGATTAAGAGTAAATATTCTGATGAACATGTCAATAACCATCATATCACCATAGAAAAGACTTTTACTTCTTTTCTAAGTTCAAACAAAACAAGATTCCTCAAACCCACATTTCACACTGAATATGACTGAAACATCACAACTAGTGAAAAATACACATAATAAAATATTTTATACACGGAAAAAAAATACCATAATTTCAACAGATATTGAAAAAGCATGCCCTAACATTAAGAGAGCTTACAGAAAAATATGATATAAATATGAAAGATACAAGACTCTGGATGCCACAGGTGAGGAAATAAATAAAATAAAAAAAGAGATAACTACAGAAGAGGATTGTCATAAGCAGAACACCGTGGCTGCTGACCACCAGTTATTAGTACTTATTGTCAAAATATACTTGAGAAAGTAAAGTAAATTATGCATATGATATTGCTTTTCCAGAACATAATATATAAGGTAAAACACAAAAGGGTAGCAGAAGAACCTGCCATCTGAAATTCCACTCAAGTCATCAACTAATGCCTGCATTTTTCCTGAATGTTCTAAAGGACCGGCCTGATAAGAACCTTCAAAAGCATGATCATCCACTAGCTCCTCAGAGAAACTATTTCCAGGAAACTGTAATTAAGAGAGCATATAATTATTAAAACACAGGAAAGAGATAAGAAATACTAGTTAATCGTACAACAAATGGCATGAATTTTCAAACAAAGGAGTCCTATCCTTTCTAATTTGTCTATAGCTAAATATCTATAAGGGACTGGTTGTAATCTCTATTAAGAAAAATATTGTAGACAGCTTAAAAGGTACTTGGGTAACCCTTCTATGCAGTTAAGCACCAAGTAAACTAATCTTGATCAAATTGTTTAACATATTCTAATTAAGTTTAATAAGTATATGGAAAATTTATCAACAAGCTAGATTATATTGAAGATAACCTCATACTCATATACAAGAGAATTCATTCCAAGTTACAAAATCACCAAGCAAGAATAAACTCATACTCTTGGTATTAACTGCTGCTATTTTCATACATAACCATGATTTATTACTGTAATATACTGTTATCTGTTACTTATATTAAACTGCTAATAGCACCTTACTAAGAAGCTCTAATGAACAAAAAGATAACAAATGTTATCATTGATGAGACGAACATAGAAACAAAAGAAAACTTGTATTTATTATTCATGAACAGCAATTTCAATTGTCAAGGCACCAAAAACACACCTAAAATTTGATGAACAACCAAACAGAAGGTAAAGGAGGGTTGTCGAAGGAAACACATTCAGCTGATTTTAATATCAATCAAATACCTTTCTAAGAAGCAGAAATTGACTCATTATCAACAGATACTAGAATATTAGAAGTATCACAGGCTAAACAATAAGCATTTGGAACTAATTACCTGTGCATTTTGAAACAATAAGCATTTGGAGCTAATTACCTGTGCATTTTGAAACAATAAGGAGTCACTCGTGCCACTCAATTGTCCACAATTGCAAAAAATTGTGGAGCTAAGTCCAAAAAACATTATTTTTTTCTTGGCGGAGGGTTGGAGGGGACACAAAAAGAGAAAATTACATTAAAAGAAACTATTTATATATTACAAGACAAAGATTTCCAAGTAGCCAAAGCCATAAGTAAAGCAAAAAAACAAAAACCTAGATGGTTTAGTCACAAGCCCATTTCCAGGAGCACCCCAAAGAGTTCATCAACCAGCCATGAATCTTGAGAAACAAGGGTCTCTAATAAGCAAAGATGTGTCTATGCAAATGGTTAGGCTTCCAACATTGTTTAATTAGCATATTGGCAAGAAATGGTGAGGAAAATTAAAAAGGCTCCAAAGGGGTACAAGGGCTTGCATTTTAAGCAATTGCACAACACCTTATTAACAAAGGAGGTGAAAAGTGTAGAAGAATCATTCTAGCCCATCACAAATTCATGGAAAGAGATAGAGGTTTCCATTTCTAATAGATGGATGGATGTTGAAAATTATCCCTTGATAATTTGATTGTGGTGTTCTCTAAAGGGCAATATTTTTTGAAGTCATGGATTGTGAGAGAGGTGAATGACACACAATTTATTGTTAACATCCTCATATAGGTTGGTTGAGGCACACTATTTGCACATCTTTTGGACACCTGGTGTTATTCACTTTCTCAACCTTATGCTACAAAAGATTGGCAACAAAAATTGATTGGATCAAGTAGGTGTATGCCAAGGCCAAAGAGATCTAAAATTTCATCAACCACCACCACATGTCACAAGCCATATCTAGATCATTCTAAAATTTGGAGCTATTGAAGGTAAGTTGAACAACAAAATTTATGTTTCACTTTAGTAATTTCTTTTTTCATTGGTAATTTACATTTTTTTAAATTAAGTATGTTTTCTTCATTGTTTTTAATTTTTTAAATTTAATTTATGCATATATTGCTAAGACTTGATTCACCTCCAACATAAACACCTTAAGATGACTTGTGAATGTATGAAAGGCACTTTCTAGCATGACCATCAACCAGCTTTGGTTAGTATGGAGGCAATCTAACACTAAGAGAGCAAAAAATATTCAATAGATGACACTTGGTGGGGTCATGTGCAATATCTTCTTAGTTTCACTA
Source organism: Sequoia sempervirens (assembly GCA_007258455.2). Taxonomy (NCBI): domain Eukaryota; kingdom Viridiplantae; phylum Streptophyta; class Pinopsida; order Cupressales; family Cupressaceae; genus Sequoia; species Sequoia sempervirens. The sequence continues at coordinate 48,910 of VDFB02027740.1, read as the reverse complement.
AATCCATCATGAGTATGATCCATTATACTGACATGGATAAGCCATGCTTGGGAGTGGTATAAAATAGAAGGTTTTAACATCCACAAGGCTAAAGATAGCCTAAGGGATATTTAATCCAAATATTTTAGCTTTTTGCATTGTTGATCTTCTACTATTTATTTTGATGATGAACTCCTCTACTTTCTCAACCTTCTCCTCTTTGAATAGATCCTATAAAGAAATTGTTGCTAACATAATTGCATATTTGGCTCAAATGTCACTATACGCTTTGCACTCTAAAATAAAGTGTTTCTCTCACTCAACTACCCTAGCTATTCAAAACACCCACTCTCTCCTCCCATTCTTATTTTGGCTTCTTCTTTCTACCTATTTCACACTAAAGATGATGTTAGCCCTCAATTGGGCTAAGGGCATCTTTGCTCTCCAAGTGATAGTTGCCCCCATATAGACCTTTTCGTCATAATCAAGATAATAATCCTCTTTCTCCCTAACATCATTTCCCACATGCGTAATGGCATCAACTAAATGATTGAGAAGAAGAAGAAAATCATAAATGAGAAAGAACAAGACCCTAAAAAAGACTTTCTTGAAATAGGTGCATACAATTTGGTTGGGTGTTGAAACAAAACAACCGCCCTATTGCATCTTCTTGGCTTCACATTGACTCCAAAATACTATAGCGCCAAGATCATTTCTTTGCTAGGGAGAGTTGCACCATATAGAGATGTGGAAGTCAATGAAAGGTACAAGCTAGCATTTTGTTACATCCCAAATTGTGAAGTTACTATTTACCGTTAATAGATAGGGTAAATGTGAATATAGTGTGAATTCTGGAGATGAATTAATGATATGCTTGTACCTTGTTTTCAATATGAATGTTATCTCACTTAATGTTGTTTCATTTGATGTTATCTCAGTTGATGTTATTCATGGTGAAATATTGCATAAGGAGGTTAATGAATAATGTTTATTCTAACTTTTGAGATGTTTCATGTAAACTGCTTTGTTGTGAACATATGACTCCTGTTGTCGTGTCATTAAATGCAAGTGTGTGAACCATTCCTCCAGGCAGAGGAGAAATATCACTCGGGAGAGGAGCTTGATCAGGTAAACAATAACGAGAACCATCTGAGCATACACACACGTCATTATAGGTTGGGAGAAACTAAGTCAGTTATGATGGTCTTGATAAGTCATCCATAGGCTTTAGCGTCTTGTTTACTTCTTTGCACCTTGTGAGTGATGTTTATTTGTATATCTGACTTACTGTACTATGATCATTGTGTGGAAAACATGAAAGGATATATGTGTATAGGTTGAGTGGGTATGTATACACATGTATACATTATGAACACGTATCCATATGTATAAACATATCGATACAGACGTATGGTCGGCAAATGGATATGCTCATACGTATGTCTCGACGTGGTATACATACACATACATGTACACAGAGGTATATACAGTTATACACATGTATATACATACACACGCTACCTATTGTCTGTAGTTATAAATAATATTATACTATTATTGCATGTTGACTTTACACACACACACACACACACACATATATATATATATATATCAGGTATATGGTAACTGGCTCACGATGTATTTATATCTGTTAAATATATATATATATAATAAATACTTGGGTATTTAAATATTTATATGTTTAATATATGTAAAAGAACTATAATAATATTTATATAATAAAATATATAATTATTTCCTAACTTTTGAAATATATATATATATATATATAGTTTAATATAATATTCTAAATCTCTATGGAAAATTAAAAGATTATATTTTACTTGGAGTAAATATTAGAATTGAACTATAGAGAAATAATAAAAGTAAATCGAGCTACTTCACTTAGAAGAATTAAAATCATATTGTTTCAATGGGAAATCGATACATTTTAAAAGTGACTAATAAACTTTTGAAAAAGGAAAAATATTTGCTCTTTAACTTTGAAAGAGCTTTCCCGTGAAAAATGGCGCTGGAGGAAGAAACGCAGGTCGCTTGGAAGAAAATTTCAACCATTGCTGGGAATGATGACGACGCAACCTGTAAATGGTGAGGTGTATGGAATATTTCCTTGACTAATTCATTGAAGGATGAATCATTTAAATATTGGCGCCATTACTAGTAACTTTCCTATAGGTGGTGATTTTGTTTGCTAAGTTGAATTTTTCTTGTTTTGCTGGCTCAAACTGAGGTCGAATCACCTCAATATTTGATGAGTAAGGGGTTAGAAACCCGCCATGTTTCTCTTTGAACTTTTCTAAGCATTTTGTTGTCATTTCTCATGCCTGCAATGGTGGAAAACATTGCATTTCAGGCTCTATAAATAGACGCCTTACCATTTTGTATCTTACTCTTGCTGAATCCAAGTTTTATATTTCTCTGAGCTTTCATTACCCATTCCATATTTCTATATACAAACTCTATTTTCTAAGTAGAAAAGATAAGGATTTACCAGTAGTTTGCCACAGTCAGTGAATAATCCCGTTACAACTGAGTGAGAAATCATTTGTGAGATCATTTTGAGTGAGTTTAATTCATAGAGAGTTCATTTAGAGTGAGAAATCATCATTTGGAAGTCTGTTATAGTGAGAAGCCATTGATTTCTGGGAGCTTGATTGAAAGAAGGACTAGAAGTGCAATTTGGGAAGAAAAAGCTTATAAACAGGCATGGAACCCTCATCTTTTTACATTTTTGAAATTGAGTGTTGTGTTTCTATTTCTTGTGTGTAATGTCCCCTTCCTAGGCAGTTTAGAGTATTCAGGAGTTAGCCTATCATTCAGACCCTCGTAGGCTAACAAATGTGTTTAGAGGGTTACTTTGGCAGTTACCTTGCGTTTGGGACATTACTTCATCAGTTGATTCAGGTTTGGGCTTTGGCAGACACTTACAGAGTGATTTTCAGACACTTACTATTTATAGTAAGTCAAGCAGACGGGGGTTGCTATTTCTGGCAGGGCACCTGGTTCAGTTGGTCAACTCAGTTTCGACCCAGTTTGACAGTTTGGTGAGCAGATAGCGAATATCTAAGCATTTAATGATATTGGGAGAAATATTAAAGTTGTGACTTTATAATATAAAGTCAATTAATTAAATATTAAAGTCTCAATGGAATAATATAAAGTATCTAATACTTTATATTAAAAGGGCGATTATTATTAATGATTATGTATTCATTAATCATTTTAGAAAGGGACGCCATATTATGATAATTTCTCCTAAGTTTCCAAAGGGTGAATTTTATAATATTAAATGCTTAATCAGTTGCTTTTTTGGGTCGACTTATTGAGAGAATACATATATTTCATCAAAGACAAATCGAACCTCATTGTGAATTATTCTAATTTGTCTTATTTTCTCTCTGAGAACATTGGGGTTTGTGAAACAAGGGTTTCTGCAAATTCATTTCATCATTTGATTTTGGAGAACGTTCCCTCTTCAGAATCAGGCATATTGAGGCTGTGAAATACCAGTTGAAGCTTGTCTATCATAGTGGCTTCATCCAAAGGTCGCAACAGTGCTTATTGTGAAGTTCTTATTCAGAGTTTGGATCGATTTCTCTCCAGAAGAGAATCTTTTTCATTGGCAATGGTTTATCCAGCATCTGGCACAAATTCCAAGGTTGAATGGATTTCTTATTTGCTGGTTCAGGCCGTACTTTTGCAGCAGCAGGCCATACTCTCATCTACAGGCAAAAACGCCTTGCCTTTTTGCTTAGTTTCTCCTCCAGTGATGGCGCCTTGATAATCTGAGGGTTTTGCATCGATTTTTGTGAGAGAGATCACTAATCTTCATTAGCCGCACCATCAGATGCTCTTCTTCAAGCGGCTGCAAGCTCTCACAGGTTCGTCAATAAATTAGTTGCCTTTTTGTTTGCATGTTTGAGATTCAGCACTGTAATCATTCAAAAAAATAATAAATCCATTTCCTATCAATTTATAAGTCAATTTGCTTCAGTATTTGCATTCCTGTATTTATTAAGAATTTTAGAAGCATTTTTGTGCAAAATCGCACCATCTCTTTATTTGCAAAAAAAACACCAAAAAAATCAAAACACAACAAAAACAAACAAAAATTTGCATTCACCATCAGCAGTCAGGGTTGAGAGACACCTGGTCTCTTACATTGTGTTTGCTAGGTGTGCAAAGTCTGTAAAGATTATTTCCTAAATGCAAACTAGTTATAGGAGAAAGGAACTTCCAAGGGTTTATATGTTATGCATAAAAGGGAAAATTATGTGAAATAGATGAGGGAAGGATTTTAATTGCATTTAGAATGGAAATTGCATGTTTTGTATGATCTCCATATAAGGAGAATATGATGATATAGTTATTATCTATTAGGATCGAAATGAAGGCAAAATCAAGTATGGTCTTAAGCTTAAGTTATTAGGTTAACTGTGACAAGCTAAGCACTCCTAGGATAAAGATTTCCTGATTAGGAGTTATGTTACAGGAGACTTGTAGACTATTTCGTTTCTAAGTAGATAGAATGTTGTAGGTAGTCTGGGGTGACAGAATACCCATTGAAGGACATAGCCTACACGTAGAGTAAGATAGCCCCAAGTCAAATCGGCCCTGAGTAGTGTTTATGATAGATGATCTTCATTCGAAGTACTGAATGAGAATACTTTGGCCAAAGTAGTGAAATGTACGACATCCACTTAGGTGTGAGATAGTTGAGACTACACTGTTAGTTCACTGTGATCCTTGTACTAGTTCGAGATTGTGAAATAGCAAGGTTCTAGTTGCGTAGGACACAACACTATGCTCAATTGGTAATCGTTAAAGGATACCCTACCAATCTCTTCAACGAAGGGAGGGCCATCCATTGAATAATGGATGTGCGGGGGACCGCATTAAAAGTCCATGGTTGGCGAAAAAGCGCCTGAGTGATGTTTCTCCTCCTCAGCAAGCGGCCGATGTACCAAGATTTGAAAGGAAAGGAACCTGGACCTTCTTACTACTATTTGTTCTAAAGCTCATTGGAGCTATGTTAGTTAAGGTATGTATTCTTGTGTCATGTACTTGTGAAGTTGTTATATTGAAATGGAATCTTTATTGTAAGTTGATATGGCAACTAGTTCATGTTTTATCAATAAAGAAAGGAAAATTTTTACTGAAATGTCATGTTAACATGTTTACTTACTTGTAGGATGTAAAATATGGAATATTTTACTTTACCAAAGGGTCGGGTCGTTACACATTTGCTAGAGTCTTCGCTAATCTTGATTTCAAGGATGTAGATACAAATGAGTTTGTTGCTTTTGTACACTCCAATGGTCAAATATTTCTACTTTTCATGACAATTATAAGAAGAAAGCTCACAATTGCTCATATCTCCATGGCTAAACATGCCAACACCTACAACCTTTTGCAGTCAAAGTTTTATCACAAGTTCTTTCATTTTTTATGAAACTATCTAAATTTGAATTGTTTTTCAATTTTTATCAAACTCCCTAAATTTAAATTGCAACCAAAACTTTATCACATGTTTTTTTTATTTTATCTAAAACTCTCTAAATTTGAATTGTTTTCATTGTTGAAATATTTCTTTCATGTTTGAAGTTTCATTTATAATTTGATATCTCTAACCCTCTAACTTTGCCTCAATACGTTGACTATTCATCTTCATCTAGGAGTTCATTCTCCTTTATCCACCCAATTATGTGCAACCAATTCGCATCAAAAAAAGGAAAACGGTTTAGTTTACATATATTCCAATTTGTGTCTTACTTTGCACAAACAAAATGACTACAATGAAGGGGCAACAAAGTTGTGGGATGTAGAGCCAAAGCTAACTAGCTTGAATGTTTCCACTGCCTAGCAATCATCATTTTTTGAGTCAACAATCCAACATAACTTTAGTGTGAGTTCACTCCTTGTAGTTCCTTTTATCTACCTACATCAATCTAATATCAATGATGATCATGGGGATTATATTTATAACGACCCAAATGAAATTGATTGCTGATTTTATTATTTTAACATTCAACAATGAATATCTATCATGACATTCAAACTTGACAAATTGACATCAAGGTAGCATTTTTTATTTTTATGGTGGTTTTTTTATTATATGCATGCTAGGTGGTATTTGAAACTTAATTCTTGCTTTTAGGCTTCAAACATGTATTTATTTATGATTTTCTATATTTTTTGTATAGACATACCCAAAGTGAACCCAGCCCCCCAAAAGAATTCACCATACCAACATACTCAAACCTAACCTAGCTCTATATTGTGCTAAACATAGCATTTAGTGAGATTACCCTCTTGTATCCTAGGAAATCATGCCCTAGAGGTATATTTGAGGGCTCTAAAGGTTAGCGTGATAAGAAGACTGCTGAGATTTTTCCCTACAATAATCTTCATTAATATTCTTCTACTTTCTTCTCTCCCTTTCTTCTACGAGCAATCTATCATTATCAGCTAATCTAGATTCCCCATAAAGGATCTAGTAAATTGAAGCCTACAACTAGTCTTTCCCAAGCTTCAAATACACCCAACATATATCAAAAGGTTTTGTGTATTGAGAGGATTGCTCTATTCTACTATCATTCTTCCATGTACCATAAGATATATAGGGAGGTGTCTATATTGGACAATTTGACTTCAAAGATATAGGTATATCAAATTACATGAGATAAGGATGAACCGATAGGGTTTCTTGTCAAAGTGGTAAGGGGAAACCTTCAAACATTAGAAACCCTAATTTTTTGCAGATTTGGTATCATGTCATGTGAAATAAACATGGACGTATCACACAATGGTACCTAATTCAAATAAAGTGCGATTTTTGCAACCATCTATGCAATCGATGCATTTTTTTTTTCCTCAAATAGTATTTGGCAACGAAGTTTGTCCATGATGTGAAGGCTTATAATATGTGCCCTCCAAATGTCAACCATCATACTTGAAGGCTCCTGAGGCCTATTCCCAAAGTAAAGCAAAGAAAGAAAGGGTTGACACACCAATTGGATCAACTTCTTCTAAGGCCAAAGTTGATCATTTTCATGGAGAGAAATCACCTTCTTTTGAGGCCAAAGTTGATCATTTGGCAAGGTAGAGTGATCACAATAGACAACATCACATAGAGACTTTTTAGCAACTACTTCCACCTAGCATAGAAAACTTGCTAACATAAGGGGGAAGTATTAGCACCTTTATTAACACCTTTACAACCACCTTCAGAGAGTATGGGGTGGAAGAGAATGTGCATAAATTGGCCAAAGAGACCACAAATAATCTCTAGTACTATTCTAGCATATTGTTCCATATTCCTAGGTCTTCATTATGGTACACCATGGTGTAGGCCATTGCAGTTGCAGGTCTTAAGCTCAAAAGCCTCTCTTATGAGACTTTGTGGATAAACATGTTGACCCACACAAATGAAGATTAAAGCAGTGTCCTTGTGATGATGCATAAGGAATGCATTAGAAGTTGCAAAATTATTTCAAATGAGACAATGGATTGAAGGAACCATACTCTCATATATATCCTTTTTGTATAGGAACTTGGCTTAGTATTCTTCAAATCAATGGATGAATCAAATAGAGTCAAATGAGAGCATACACTATTCACACTATTTGATTGGGTTGAATCGAGATGTGTTATCACGGAATCTAGCAGCGCTCGTTCCACGGATAACCCCCCTATGAAACTTGTTTGTTTCCTAGGTTCGTGAAGTTCAAGCACGCAAAACGAGGTGATTTTCAAGCCACCTCGAAATGTGTTCCAAAGCCTCAAACAGTCAGTTTGAGCATCCCCTTATGTTTACCTCGCTGAGACCTTTGAAACGAGCTCCTTCGCGAAGTCTCACTGTTCATACTTAGTCAAATTGTCAAATATGCAGTTGCACTCAAAAAGTGCGCCCCTGCTCACAGCGAAAATTGGCTAAGTGTTGAAAAGTGCAGGGGCACTGAAAATCAGCACCCCTGCATAAAAGTGATTTCCAAAAAATGTGCTAAAGCGCTAAAAAAGTGCGCCATTACACATTTTCCAGACTTAGCCATTTTTTGGCTCAAGCGCACTTTTTCTTGTCTATTACACTTTTCGCTTTTCGTGCCATCTTTTATGCCTCAATTTAATGAGCGACTTGAGTTAGGTTTTTCATGTTTCCCAATCACTTAAAAGTGCTTTTATGTTTCATTTTCATCATTTGTTATCTTCCAACTCCATTCCTTCTTGCTGGGCGAAATCTTCTCAACTTGCAAAATACGTTTTTGGAGAAATCTGAAGTTCCTCCCAACAAAGTTTCACATTTTCTCTTGGTAAGTCGTTCTTCTTACCTTTCCTCTATTTCCTTCATTTTTATATACTGTTTTGAGCACGTTTTACTGATCTATATGTGCATTTTTGTTTACCACTGTTTTCTTCATGCATTTTTGCAACTCACACGTTTTTCTTTCTCTCCTTTTATTCTGAAGAAGTTTCTAAAATGCTTGGGCATTTCTTCTTACCCTAATCGCATTTCTTTTTTTCCTTTATGCGTCAATCTTACACCCACGCGTTTTAGTTTGAAATCGTGGTCTCTTATTTCGCTGTAATTTTTCTAATGTGCTTTTCCATTTGTTTGTTTTCCATCAATCTCACATCACCAACCGGATTATTTTTGTTTCAGTCTATCACCATTTACATCAATGTATATTGGCATAAAGATGTAGGTTTTTCTCGCCAAAATACGTGGTGAAAGGGTTTCTCTTCAAAACACGTTATGAAAATGATTGACACTAAGAAATTCATGCTTCAAGAGTCCAGCGTTGTTTTTCAATATCATTGCACATTATTTTCCAACTACATGCTTCAAGTGCAGTGGCATCAAAAAAGTGTGCCTTTACATTCATTGGTCCTTCACAAAAAATAACGCAAACTTCCAAATGCAGAAGCGCCAAGAAAGAGCGCCCTGACATCATAAGGAATTTTCCCAACACTAAGAAGTGCAGGAGCGTTGTTTTTTAGCGCCCCTGCACCAAAGTCAACTTCCTCCAAGTGCAAGGGCGCTGATTTTCAGCGCCCTTACACTTTTCCCAATTTTTTGTCTTAAACACCTCAAAACTTGCCATTTTCATCCTGAACCTTGCTCCTTCCACTTTGTGCATTGTTTTGTGTGCCTGGTCATTCGCTCCACGCTTGCTCATCATCGTTTCTCGCCTCATGCATCCCCATGTTGTTTAACGACTAACATTTGTTTTGACTCCACAGCTTGCAGTCTCTTTTCAAGATCCTCACAATTGTTGATCAAGGATTCAGTTGCTCTCAGATGACTGCCAAAAAACCTCTATCATCTTCAAAAGCAAAAGACAAAATGAAATATAAGTATCAAGGTGTCTATCCACCGACCGTAGTGGTCTCTACGGTGGAAATTATAAAAGACACAGAGGTTGGTCATCAAGACTTGGTTGATTTTGCAGAGAAAACCGAGAAGAAGCCTCTTCCTAATTCTATGAGAGCAATTGTACACAGTAACCTGCATTTGGTATCTATGTTCCCTACTGCTGCGCACAATACAGAATTTGTCCTTCAAGTTGCATCCCACTACATCAGGGAGAGCAGAAGTGTGATTGATTCTTCTGGGCACGAGATTTTGAGACTCGACCCTGACTTCTTTGATATTGTGTTTAAAGTTCCACAGATGGAGAAATACATTGATATCTCGATACAAAAAGCACAAGAAGTCTATGATGCTGATCCCAATAAAGCTAGAAACTTGATAAATTGAAATATTCCGAGCCAAATTTTTCAATTTCCAGTTACAAATGAGCAATGCAACACACAACCGTTAGGGTTAGCACTTAAACCAAAACGATGCGGAATTCAACTCTAACCAAGAATGTGCCGGATGACGACGAGCATATGGTCAGAGGATCTCAAAGCAATGCTGAATAAAGAACTCTAACCAAGAATGCGCCGGATGACGACGAGCATATGGTCAGAGGATCCCTATCTTCTATTATGCTGAAAGTAAACTCAACACCCAGAATGTGCTTTCAAACCCGGAGTGGGAATGGAGCTACCATAGGGCGGAGATGTAAGATATTACAATGCAAATCAAAGTAAATAGGCGGCAAGCCAGCCTCTTCCACTTATCCAGCGGGTATTACAATGAAATAACAGAGAAGTAAGATTGCTGACAGTACTACTGTTCAACTTACAATAATTAGAGATTTGCCTGCCAAATACATAAAATAAGAAAGTCTAACCATGCTGCAATATAGTATAATGTCTCCTCAATGATCACAAAGACTTTCAACCCAAACCCAACTCAAAAGATAGACTTTACGCAAGCTGATATGACAGAACAACAACTTAATATGCATAACCAGCAACCCTAGAATTCACTAAAATGCTCACAACTCACTCAATACTTGCCAGAATGACATGAGACTTGATGCAAACGAAAGCTAGGATGATGACAATGAAGACTAGACAAAGAAACAACTGACAAATTGAAGTATTTTTTTTTTCTAAACACTTGCCAGGCAAAACAGAATGGAACAGCCTCAAGAAATGTTCTACCAACAAGATAAAATCCAAGACACCTCTAAAAAATCTGCAACTTGGCATAGAGGGGCGCCCAAGGCTAGCAAATGCATGGGTAAACTACCCAGAACCAAAATAAATTCGCCCAAAGACTTATGAGTATAAACTTCAATCTGCAATACAAAATCAGCAACTCCAGATTTTGATTAAAATGCAAGAAACTGAACTACAAATGCAAAACAACTTCTACAATGCAAAATCTCACTACAAATCTCACTCAACTACAATCTAACTCTCCACTAGTTGCTGTCTTTCAAGCAAGAAGTTGAGCCAAGGCTAGGAGGCATTCATTCCTCGAAGCAATCCAAATACCATTCCGACAGCATAACTTTACTCAAGACATAAGATGATCCAAATGAGGACCCAAAACCTCCTTTTATAACTTTGTGAAGACTCTCCAGAAGCTTCTAGAAATCCTAACTTTTCAAATTTGAAATAACTCCTTTCCCTCCAAAGATGGCGTCCCATTTTCCAAGCAATATTTGACTTTAATTTTAAATTAATTCCCTCCTCAAAGAAGGCGTCCAACTCAAGCATGAAATAGACCTTTGAATAATAATAAATTTCCTTCAATGAAGCGCCCACCCTTGAAGAACACCTTTTAAGAACAACTTGAAGTGATGTAGCTAGGCCAAGGGGGGAGTCAACATTAAAATATAACATTAACATAACATTATTTAAATAAAATGAACTTATCTCTCCAAAATGCGTCCCAAGGCCAAAATTGATCAAACCAACTGAGCTGACTGAATATGAGAGCCATCCGTGCCGAAACCAACAGGACCACTGCTAGAAATAGAATTTACTAAAAATAGTAAATTCCAGAAAGTTGCCCTGGATCAAAGTGCATGCGATACCAATGCGAAGCTTTCTGAAAACCTAGAAAGAATCCGCAATCCAAAATCCCAAACTCCAGTGATGTAGCACGTAGAACTTACTAAAAATAGTAAGTCCGGAAAGGTTGCCCGACGCAGTTGCAAGTCATACCTCTGCGAAGCTCTCTGAAAACCCAGAAGGAATCCAGAATCCAAACAACCAAACTCCAACAAGCAAAACGCTGAATCATCAAGAGAACCCACCAAGCAGCCGGAAACCCTAATTCTGCCACTGACTAGCCGACAACACACTAGGAATAGGCTACCAATCACTGAAAAGTGAAGTGCTAAAAACGGGGACATTACATAAATAGCCAATGGTTGAAGAAGGCTAGGCAAACTGTTTCCAGATGGCCAAAGAGACTCCTGCGAAGTGATTTCAAAGATGATGTCAAAGATATGATCACGTTTTTAAGTAGAGTGAAGGGCTTGCCTGAATCATTCACTTTTCATGACTAGATGTATGAATACATCAAGATTATAAGAAGACAAAAAGTTCACATTGACTGGGGCAAACAGATCAGCGATGAAATACATGAGCAACTAATCAATGCACCTTCTACATTAAAATTCTATATGACTTCTTATCTGGTGTATGCAGCAGCTGTAATGAAGCAATTTCCAGGTCTATCCACAAAAGGGAATCAGATGTTGGTATCTGTGTATAATTTTTTCTATCAACTGGAGTTGAAGGAAAGCTTCCATCATTTCAGGAGGGTGAACGATGCTTTCTTCGCACCTTTGCTTTCCAATTTTGATCCGACTCTCGAGAGGAGAAGGGTATCTGATGAGGCCTATAAGGCGGTAAGTAAAGTTGGATGCATATTTCTACAATTCCCAACATTTACTTATTTGAGAGTAGGGTGCTACACTGGTTGCCCTTACATGCTGTCACGATATCCTTCGGACAAGTGGGTTCTCATTGAGATATGCAGACAGCTAATTTCAGTGCACAAAGAACGAAGAAATATTCACAAGCGTGGATTCAAGTTCCCACTCACAATCGGTAGATATACTATCCCGATTGTACAAAAAGCCAAATCTGTTTATGCTGAAATGCAAATCATGACAATCAGGACCTACAGGTATAGGTTTGATTTTGATTACCAGGATGTCAGAAGGCAATTGCAAAAGGGTCATCATCACAAGTACCGTTTTGAGGGAATCTAGGCTGATTGCAGAGATGAAGAAGCCATTCGCAAAATGGATTATTGCAGGTTGACCGTACAACAGATCAGAGACCTTGATATTGTTGACCTACCAGAGGATTTTACAGATCCTGGTGATATCATGAATGTTGTCTATGATGAACAAGAGATTTCTAAGAAGTTGTTGCCTGCAATTCAATGGTCTAGGAAAGAAAGTACTAGCATCAGAGAGAGATTGGCACCAATCTTATCCAACACTGCAGAATGGTTAAACAAGCATGGTTTTGAAATGAAAAGTTAAGAACAGATTCGGAAGGAGAAGAATCCGAAGCAGAAGCTCGCCGACAACAAGAACTCCGCATAAAAAATAAATCAGCAGCTGTTCCCACTTCTTCACGAAGAGGTCCCAGAATCAAGTTTACTGTTGGCAAGAAAGATACCCAGGTCGTCCCAGAAGGAGAAACCACAGAATCTGAACCATCTCGCTCTAAAGGTAAAAAGGTTGTTTCAGAGGAGATAGATTCCGATGAAGAAGGTATTTCCAGTGACCAATCCGCTGAAGATGAAGACTCAGCAGAAGCAGAATCCAATGCAGAAGAAGAATCTGACGGTCATTCTGAAGGTGAGCCAGAATCGGAGAGACAAGAGGGTGATCAACAAGAACCCAGGCATGATCAAGAAAGAAGTATGTCTCCACCTGAGAATGTAGTTGAGGAAATTCCCAGAATGTCATCACCTGTGATTTCTAGTGTTCCTCATACTCCTCCAAATTCGAGTACTCCCCCACCTCGTGTTCCTTCGTCACCTATTCCTACCACAGGCATTTCTGCAGTAGAGGTATCCACTATTCCTGCAGCATCGACCTTGCTTGATACTCCCTCGGTAACAAGCATTCACACGGTTGATATTCTGTTAAGTCCTCCATCATCCATTCCTAGCCTGTCTTCACCAACATATGATATCACTTCTGAAACTGAGTTCAATCAGTTTATGAATGAATCAATACGTGATCAGCTCAATGTGCAGTCTACAGGAGCAATGATGACAGACACTTCACCCATTGTCACAATACCCATGGTAACTTCAGAGGTGACAATGATGATAGAGTTGACAGTGAATCCAGAAGTTCACACCTCCTTCCTTCCCCCTTGGCTATATCTCAAGTATCAAAGCGTGTTGGCATTTAAATTTGCACCTTTGGAATGCGTATTTGAAGCGGACAGCTATGCACAGTAAAACTGCTCTTCAAATTAGGAGGGGAAGCTCCCTCTTGCTGATGGTGTTGAAAGAAAGTAAACTAAAAACTAAGTTGCCTATCTTTTTTATCAGCTAGAGCACAAGGTTTATTAAACACAAACGCCGCAGCTGAGATTTTTATGTTTTAAGAACTTCAACTACGACTAACTTAAGCTAAAGACGTTTCTAACTTCTCAAGTAAATACGCAAAGCAAGAGAAACTAGAAATGAACAAGGTTGATTCTCTGACAAAGTGCTTCAATAAACTCTTTTCCAACAAACATCTACACACTTCAATATAAGCTGAAATTAAGATCATAAAAGCATAACACAAATAACGGAAATCTGAGACGTTATATCAAGGCAAAGGAGGCTCATGATTTTATTTCTCAAACTTCTAGAACAAAATCTACTACTAACATGCCTGGAACAAGAGCTTGCAGCTAAAGAGGCTTGCAATCTTGTTCTTACACAATACGAATAGCAATTACAATAACTCCTTGTTGGCTAAAAGAGACTCAACAATTTGCTATCATAAAACAATTGAACAACACTTGAATAACAAATAGAAGGCACAATAGGCTCAGCGTTTTGTTATCACTAGCATGGTTCTAACACAAAGTGAACTGACATTGAATAACAGCTTGCTGGCTAAAAGAGACTCAGCAATTTGCTATCACAATAACCGTTAAAGAAACTAATGAGCAAAGGCTCTTATTTATAGGCAAGCAGAGGAGTAGGGAACCCTAAAATCTCCTTGTTTTCACAATCTAGGGCTTGCTAAGCAAGCAAACTTTATTTCTAAATCTAGAAAGAAGATCACATCTAACACCTAAGAAAGCAAGGAAAAGCAAGAAATGCCAACTATTACATTTATCTTCTTTCTCTTCTTCAAAGAATGGATAAGAATTGCTCCAAGAATAGAAAGAAAGCGGAAAGAAAGCTTCTAGATGAAAGCCACTTTAAAACTCAATCACATCCGCTAAAAAGCAGGAAACTGTGTCCCGATCAGGTGCATCTATTCCATCAATAGCAAAGTTGCGCTTTTCCGAGATTTCTTCACCTTGTGCAATTGATCTTAGAAAATCTTTGATATCTTCAACTTCTTTATCAGCAGATTTACAAAGATAGCAGATTTAAAATAATTACTGAAGCAAACTGTAGGCTGGAAAAGGATAATAAAATGCTGCAAGATCAAATTTTAAATCTGCAAGTTAACATGGAGAGGGGGCAGCAAGCATTGGTCACTCTAAGGCAAGAGTTAGACCAATTAAAAACAGCAAAAAACGAGAAATCAACAATAGAGGGAGGAGAAAATATAATGGAGTTAAAGAGGATCCAAACAGCATTAGCAGACTTGGAGGTAAAAGAGAATCAATTAAGGGTACACATAGAAGAGGCCAAATCTTGGTCACAAGCGGTGAGTGGATCATCAAACGAGCAAAAAGGAATCATTGAAAAACAAGTTAAAAGACAATTAAGAGAAGAAAAAGATAAACAAAGCAGGGTTACAAACATTATCATTAAAGGTTTGAGGGACTTCGGGGAGAAGGAGAGAACCGACATTCTAACAAGAGATTTTCTTAAAAATAAGTTGCAATGGACAGGGCATATTCAGCAAGCTAGTAGAATTGGAAGAAAGATAGATAGAGGAAGAGATAGGCATGTAAGAGTCACTTTGAGAAATTTAGAAGATAAGAATAAGATCTTAAAAAACAGGGGGTTACTTAAAGGCACACATATTTATCTAGATGAAGATTTGACCTTCGAGCAGCAAGAAGAACAAAGGAAAGAATGGGAGAAGGTGAAAACAGCAAGAAATGAAGGCAAGTGGGCTTGGTTGAAGAACGGGAAAGCCCAAATTAGTGATCGTTTCTCAAACAAGAAATAGGAATTATGGGCCCCACAGGACTACCTACATGTTGTAACTGGAATTGTAGAGGATATCCATGGAGAAGAGGACCTGGTTTGGGGCCCATAGCAAAAGGGAAGGATATTATCATTCTTACGGAAACGCATGAACATGATGGCTGCAAAATTCCAGATTTCGAAGGGTATAAGAAAGTTTTAGTTTGGAACGAAGGAAATGAAACAGGTAAAGGTCATGGAGTGGTTGCAGTGCTAATAGCTGAGAAGTGGCAGGGAATTGTTGAGTTTGTAAAAGAAGACACAAATAAGCAATACATATGGCTGCAAATAACTGAAAATGGAGTAACTTTTAGTCTAGCTGCTTGCTACTTTGCTCCAAAAAATTCAAAGTTTTATAAGAAGCGGAATTTAGACAATGAAGATCCGTATGCATCACTAAAAAAAGATATCTCTACTTTTAACATACTTGGGGATGTGGTTTTAATGGGTGACTTTAATGCAAGGACAGCCAATAATTAGTTAAGTAGTGAAGCAAAAGGGGAGAACAATCCTTTATGGTTGGAGGAAGGTGGTGGTCTCCATTGGGAAAGAACATCTCAAGATGATAATGGCAATGTGAATTCATTTGGGACTGAATTACTTGGGCTTTGTAGTTTGTTTGGCATGGTTATTTGCAACGGGGTGAGAGATTGGCGGAAGTCTGGGGGAGTCACTTGCAAGACTTACAATGGTCAAAGTGTGGTAGACTACGTGGTTTGCTCTCAAAGTTTTGGTTCTAGGCTGCTGGAGTTTGACATAGAGGACTGTCCTTTTGAGATGAAATTTGACCACTTACCTCTTCGTGTTAAGCTTCGCATTTCTCCAATCAATCAGCACAACAAGCAAGTTCAACACATGCAAAAAAAAGCCCTTCCCAAGGGTAAAATCCTCAGAAATCAAGAAAATAAAGAAATATTTAATGCTGTTCTTAAGCAGCAGTTCCATGATTTGAAGAATGAAGGAGAGATTAACGCTATTAAAGAGGCTGATGCCCATATTCACAACAATTTGCTGATCCCGATAATCCACAAAGCATTAAGTGCATGCAAAAGGTCTCTTCTCAAGGTGGGGGCTGCAAACACATTTCCGGCAAATCCGTGGTATGATGATGAGTGTAAGGCAGCCAAAAGATCGGTAAAGGAGAGTGATATGGACAAAGAATACAAGAAAAAATATGTAAAATTAGTGCAATCCAAAAAAACTGAGTATGTTAATGAAAGAAGGAGCTAATCTCGCTTGGGAAGCAAAATCCTAAAGGCTTTTGGAGGGAACTGCAGCAAAAGAAAAAGAAGTTGGAAAACAATATCATGGATGCCCAATGGTTAGAGTATGCTAGGCTCCTTTACGAGCGGGTCCACGAGAAAGGCTATCCTCCGGTTGTTAACACATCAATGGAACTATTCACCGTGGATGATATTAAACAGGGAATAAAGAAGTTAGCAAGTGGGAAAGCGCAGGACATAGATGGGATACAGGCTGAATTTTTAAAGTGGGGGATTGAAACTCTTGCTCCTTACATAACAAGAATTTTCAACAATGTCAATCAGGAAGGCTTTCCTTTGGAGTGGACTACTAGTGTGGTCATTCCTTTATTTAAAAGTGGTGATATCAATAACCCATCTAACTACCGCACAATTATGGTTAATCCTATCTTTGGCAAGCTCTTTGGGAGCATGGTTGAGCATAGGATCAGCAACTGGGAAGAAAATGAGGGCAAAAGGGCAAAGGGGCAGGCAGGCTTTAGATCTAGGCACTCTACCATTGATCACTGCATCACCCTTAGGCACTTGATTGAGAAGATTTGGGACTGCCAGGGTGAGGAAGCTTATTGCTGTTTCGTTGACTTCAAGAAAGCTTTTGACACAATGCCTAGGGACAAACTTTGGAATAGGATGGAAGAATTAGGCATTCCTAATGTGTACAGAGCTGCTGTTCACAGGTTATATGAGAAGGTTAATGCTAAAATCAGAACAAGGGAGGGTATGTCAGAGTGTTTTGGCAGCGACATTGGAGTTAAACAAGGCTGCCCTTTATCTCCCACGCTTTTTGGGCTTTACATTAATAAGTTGGAAGCTTGGTTAAGCAAGGATGGAGGGGACAGTATTCAATTGGCAGGTTATGTAGTGAAATTACTTCTATATGCTGACGATCTTATTTTGATTTCAAAAACAGCTCATGGGTTAAGAGAACATTTGAAAGCTCTAGAACACTTTGTCAGGAAGTGGGGATGCAAGTGAACACCACCAAAACCAAAATCATGATTTTCTCTTTGAATAGAAAAGAAAAACAAGCATATCTTTCTTTTTGAAGGTAGTCCGCTTGATATAGTGAAAGAATACAAATATCTTGGGATTGATTTTCACCATAAGCTCAGTTGGGAGACTTGTAGAGCGAAAAGGATACAGGGAGGTTGGAAAGCCTCTTTCCTGCTGCAAAACAGATGTAGGAAAGCAGAACTTTGGGATTGGAAAACCAAGAAAACTCTTTTTGGTTTACTTGTCACGCCAGTTGTACTTTATGGGTGTGAAGTGTGGGGAAGCAATATGTCAAAGTGCAGCTGGAAACAAATAGAAAGGATCCAAAAACACCTAATAACAAGCAATCTCAAAGTTAAGGCCACGGTCCCATATGAAATTCTTTTAGCTGAAGCGGGGGCTTTTCCCTTGGAAGCATCGGCGATAATTCGGTTGATAAGTTATCTAAAGAAGATTGAAAATATGGACAACCACCGGTGGCCCAAAGCGGTTATGGAGGAGGCGCTAAACCGTAGAAAGAAAACCTGGATGAAGCAGAACAACAAGTGGCTGAACAAGTGGGACATCAAATTACAGGAGTGTCCTAGCACCAATAGTGAAATAAAAAATTACGTGAAGGAAAAATTTAGGACTGCCATGTGGTCAAATCAGATTGGGCGAAAAAAAGCATACTACGTCAAAGAGTTTAACCCCACAAAGGATCATGGTGAAAAAACGTATTTAGGGGCTGCTATTAAAGGGAAAGCGAGGGTGTTAGTTGCACAGCTGAGGACAGGATCGCATCATCTCAGATGTGAGACCGGTAGATGGAAGTCTCCTAAGGAAACATGGGAAGAAAGAACCTGCATATTCTGCAATAAGGGGGTGGTTGAGACGGAGTGACACTTCTTCATGGAATGCAGAGCTTATGAAGACATCCGTAAACAGTATGCAAATAGTTTGTGTATGGACGATATGCAGCAGTTATTTGAGGAGGATAAGATCAACCAGACGGCCAGCCTTCTAGTCAAAATCAATAGTAGGAGATCTGATTTAGAAAAGAGCATGAAAGAAAATTAAGTTGTGTCTTGGTCCCATAGACTGTTTAGTCTCGTGGACATCATTAAAATCTTTCATTTCATATCAAATCTTGCTAATTTCGGCGGCTCTGCAATTGGACTGATCACCTTTTACAATTATACCATCTTGCTTCAACAAATCTTTTGCAACTTTTATGCTTCTGACACCTCTCTTGATTTTTCAATGGAAGAATTTTGTACAACTCTTTTCCAACACTTGTCCTTTCGCTCATATCACACCTTTTCACACTCTTCAGCTGAGACGATGAAGTTTTCAGTCCATGGTGGTATTGAAAACGTACTTCTCAACCTCATCAGTTTAGATAATCATGATACAACACTTGTTTGGCTCTGAATTTGATGGGAGTGTATTCCATACTGAAAACCTTGAAGATTGCCTATAAACTTGACTATATTTTGACAAGTTTTGCACACTTTATAATTTTAGCCTGCTGATTTTCTTCTTCAAATGGACGAATTTTTCAAGATTTTTCTGAGACATGGGTTTTGTTCAGAATTTCGTTACACGAAGACCCAGATCGTCCTTTTTTGAAAATTTTGAGCGTAGACTAAAAAAGCAGCAAACCCTAATTTCTTCAATTTTCCACCGAAAAAGCTGGCCCCTGGATTTTGTTCAGAAGAGAATTTGGAATGAACCCAATTGATCAGATTTAAAAAACACTGATGTTTGATTGAAAAAGCAACCAACCCTAGAATTTGAAATTTTCTTGAAAAAGCTGTGAGATGGGTTTTCTTCAGAAGACTATTTTGAAAGGACCCAAATGATCAAAATTTGAAAACACTGAAGATTTCACTGACAGGCAAGGAAAAAGCAGCTGCTGCAACTTGATAAATTTCCTCAAAAATTCTTCAAAAGAATGAGATGAAGAAACCCAGATGGCTGAAAATTGAAGACTTTGACCTTCTTCAAAAATTTGATGTTTTGGATGAAAAAAGCATGAAAAAGCAAGGTCTTATGTTGCTGGTCTGAAAATTGATGAACTTCTTGAAAATCAGCAACCTTGAACTCTTGAATCTTGAAATATAAACTTCAAAGTTGCTGCTCCTCTTCAATTTGGACGCCACCTGCAAAAATAATGAAATTTGAATGATAAAAGCCTCTTAAATAAGCTCTAGGCTTGGGATAGCTCTGCTTTCTTTCGCTTTTATCCTTCGAAACCCTAAAATCAGCCTGTTCATCGAACTTGGACATCCATGTTCATCTTGAATTTTGAAATTTTGGAAATTTTGACTAAGGCATGATATTTTGGGTGCCCTTCTTGGCTGGAGGCGCCAACCTTCTCCAGACTTGAACCATTTTTCATGAGTTTTCAACATTTCCTCAATTTTGGACCCTATTTGATCTTTGATCTCCGGCTTCTAGGTTGATCCGATGGATGAGCTGAATAATTCATCGCGAAGCTTGTCTGATTCTGAGAAGATTGTTCTGGAGGCGTCTCTGGCTAAAAACATTGTTTTGACCTTCAAATTCATGGGAGCCTTTTTCCTCCAGGGGCTCTGAACTTTCACAATGTTAGCCATTTTTGTATGATTTTCAAATTCTTCATTTCCCTTTGATCTTCTAATGAAATCTCGATTTCGGGAGCTACACTGATCTAATTGACTGACCGTCAGCTTCGTTGGATAGCTCAATAGAATCTGACGAGGTGATCTTGGATGCTACGTTTGCAAATTCTAACATTTGGAGCTTCAAAACCTTAGGCGCCCTTTCTCTCCAGGGGTGCCCACCTTTACCAGACTTAGAAATTTTTTCATTTCTTCATCAATTCCTCTTGTACAGATGATCCTATCAAATCTGAAGACCCGGGCGTCAGATTGTCTGATGGTTGGGCTCATTACGAAGCTGAGGAGATTCTGAGAGGGGTCGCCTAGAAGTAACTTTGTCAAAAATTTGGATTTGAGGCATCAAAAGCTTGGGCGCCCCTGGCAAGCTGGGGCACCCAACTTCACCAGAGTTAGTCATTTTCATAACTTTCCCCTTTGCTTTTGACTTTTGACATTTAACTCTTGTCAAACCCTCTGTTTCGCCTCCTATATCTATCGACTTCCAACTCTAATTGGCGTGCTGATGATCTCATTGGAAAGCCTGTTCAAATCTGAAGAAGTCACGATGGAGGCTTCACTGGCGAATTCATTTGTTTGAGCACTCAAAAACTTGGGCCCCTATCTCCTTCAGGGGCGCCCATTTGCTCCATACTTAGAATATTTTTCATTAGGTTTTATCTTCAAATTCAAACCTTCATCCTATACCTTTACCTCGATCTGGATTTGTCGGAGAACGACAAGTCGGATGCTCTAAAGAAGACACCCATTGCGAAGCTGTCTGAATTCTGGAGAGATTGAGCATTTTTGCAAATCCTTACAGCTAAGTTAGGCCCCTCAAAAAGTTGGGCGCCCCTGGGCACCAGGGACACTGAAAGTTCCCAGACATATAAACTTTTCAAACATTTTCAAGATTTCATTCTACATTATGTTTGAAACCCCCCTATTTGATCTCGAATTCCGGACGAATGGATGATCCGATTACTGCACTGTCGGACTCACTGCGGAGCTGGGAGGATTCTGAACAAATTTGTCTCAGAGAAGAAACCCTAATTCCTGCATCTGATGCCCCAAAAAGATGGGCGCCTATCTTCTCTTGGGGCGCCCAAGTCAAGCAAACTTAGTCAAAATTTTAATGTTTTCACCTTCTTCCTCGTTCTTCGTGCTTGCTCACCAACTCACCTCCTATTGAATGCCTGAGTGTTGAATCTGACGCCTGGCAGCTGACTGACCTCCATTGATGACCTCGGTGCTCCTGATATGCTTCTGAAAAAGCAGAATAGACCCACTAGGGAAAAACTAATCTTTTTGAGATTCTGACTGCACCAGTCTGATATGGAAGTATTTTGAGCAAATCAAAATCAGTTTGAACTCTAACGGACCAACTTTCTATTTTTAGAAAGTTTTGCCATCCGCCCAAAGAAACCCAAAAAAAGTTACTATTTTAGAAAATTTCGAAAAATAGCTGTTTTCCTAAAAAGTAGGGATGAAAACTGATTTGTCAGATTAGGTCGCCCGGAGCAGACCCAGATCGTTGAATTTTGAAATTTTATGTTTTAATCCCCCATGCAAGACATGCACACCCAAATTTTGACCTTTGACAGATTTAACAAGACTTTTACTCATTTCTTCAAAATGTCTGTGTAGCAAAAATTTTAATTTTGGGGTACAACAAAGCGGAAGAAGCAAATGATCTCTCCAAAGGAGCTCGACCTCGAAGAGATAGTCCCTCCAAAGGCTAAAGGGAGGAAAAAGGCAAAAGTATACTCAAGGCTAAACGTTGACAAGACTGGCCACAAGTATGCGGAGATTGGCATACCACCGCAAGAAGGAGATGTCAATATGGAGGACTACACAGTAACAAGAGTCCATCTTGGCAAAGTTACCAATGAAAGTGCAAAAGCAGATGCGCAAGTGACATTGGACATCTTCTGGAAGATCGATAAAATAGAGCAAGCCGCAATTTACAAACAGAGGGCAGAGCATTATGCCACTGTTGTAAAGAGACTTGCAGGATATTCAACAATGCACAACCACTGGCAGTTGTAAGTATTGAGGACCCAGCTGTCAAGAAAGCTGAGAAGTTCGCCTCCAAAGGCAGGGTGTTGTATGGTTTCATTGAGAAGATCATAGAACACGGATCTCAGATCATAATTGTTGCGGACGAGAAAACTACTCTGTTGGCCAAGCTCACCACAGAGCTTGATAAGGAGAAAAGTGTACTTTCCCAGGAGCGCAGAGATATGGAAAAATGCCTGCTGTCATGGTCACAGATGAAGCAGGTAAAGCTCAGTAAATTGGTGGAAGCTGAGGTAATTCCCAATAAAGAAAAATTCATTGAGGTAAGAGAATCTTTGAAACATCGAATTCAAGTAATTCAATCTCTTATGGAGGATCTCCACCAAGTGCAGGAAGATGTCGAAGGGCATCGTGTGATTATTGAAAAATGTATCAAGGAGTTACCAGGACAACTTCTTGAGGAAAATTGTATTTTCTTGCCATCCACAGAAATATCCCAGATCTTCAAGGAAGCCATCATGAAGTTCATTGACAGCGCAAACTTTTCAGAAGCCTCTCTGAACATCATTTGTGATACAAGGCTCACATTGGATAACCTAAAAACGCATCTTGACAGGTGCAAGAAGGTTCACTCATCTGCCATGAGATCGATCACGAGAATTCACACCATTGTGGATTACACCGTTGGTCCGAATGAGAAGTTCGTGCAGGAGACCAAGAAGAAATACGAAGACTTCCGCACCCAAAGCAAGGAAACATGAAGGTTCTTGATCTCCAGTGTAAGACATTTTTTATGCTTCCCATTATGCATCTTGTAAATATTTCCTGACATTTTATGTCTTTTTGTAAATTGTAATTGCACCAAGTTCAAGATGTAATTTCATTAAGAAAAATTACACTTTGACTTTGGTCAAAGTTAGGTGAGATCTCCTTGAATCACTCACCCAACTTTCCTTAATTTTCTCAATTAGTTTCCTAATTTTGCTCTTCCCTCTTTCCATTTATATGAGGGATTTCCTTTGTATTGTGGATCCTTTAATTTTTGCAACGAAGTGCTGCTCAATTTGCAACAAATTGTGAAACTTTGTGTTCATGTTTTGTGAATCTAAATATGATCAATAAAGGAAGAAATTGCATACCAGACTTTGCGTTGAATCGATTGTCTCTTGAATTTGATTGAGATTGGTGGTGATTAGTTTATGAAATCTGAAGGACTTCAAGTGATTCTTGTGGACTTTGTGTCACATTTGTAACTTGAATTTGTGTTTATGTTTTAATGTTTTGGTTGAAAGATCTACAAGACTTTGAGCTTGTAATCTCTCATGCTGTTCGAATGAATTGCTGCATCTAAGAAGACTTTGTGCTTCTAATGCAACAAACTATATTGTTCTCACAGATCTGCAGTTGAAAAGACTACGAAACGACTTTGCGCCTTCGTGAGCCTTACTTGTTTCCATTTTTCTTTTGTTATAATCTTATCTGATACCTCTAAGTTGTGCTTTGCCAAGATAGGGAATCAGTTGTACTACTTTTGGTAAGTTTCTAGTACTTTGAATAAAGAACATTTTCAGCTGTGAAGCATTATACACATCTTTTCTGAAAAAAGAGAGAATGATGAATGCGACACACACCCCCCACTTCATAAATACTGTAAATATTTCGTAAATACTCTAGCTGGTTTCTAATTGTAAGAAGGGCGCCTCCCCTTGCTGAGAGGAGAGATTGAATCTCACATAGCTGTGGCTAAAATCCTAGTTGTGTAATCTATTGAAAAAGCTGATTACATAATTTTCACCCAACAGGATGCTTATGCTGGAGAGGTATCCCACTTTGTTTTAGATTTCTTGTGCAATTCATTGTCTTGATTTAACCTTTAAAGAAATTGGCAAAATTCAATGGGCTAATTTCATATAGGAGGCAAAAACCATCATGAAATTCATCTACAATTACATGAGGCTGCTAACATATGATGTGCACCTTCATGAATAGGATGGAACTTCTTCAACCAATGTGATAAGATTCACTAACCGCTTCCTTGCATTGTAGATTGTGTATGCCTAGAACATGAATTTGAAGTGAATGCCTATATCAAATGAGCGGTTAGATTCTACCCTTGGTGATAATATGGATGGCAGGATCATAGAAAATTAAATTTTTGTCCCAAGTTTAGCTAGAGGTAGATTGTGCTACTTTAGGAGCCTTAAGTCAGGCTTTTGTAGCTAGTTGACGGCAAGAAATCTCCAATGTGCTACTTGTATGAGACTATCGATAGAGCCAACGAAGCTAATAGGGAAAGAATGGACCATGATAAGGACAAGTACATGCAGATATAGGAGATCATCAATGAGAGATAGGATCACTAGATGCATTCCACCCTCCATGCTGCTAGATAATTCTTGAGCCCCACATTTTACAATGATTCCTTCAGCCTCACTAAAGAGGTGAATGAGGACCTCTTCCCATGCATCAAGAGATTTTTTCTTCAATCACAAGATCAGTGGGCGGTCACTATAAAGTTGCCCACATATCAACAAAGAACAGGATTTTGTGCAATTCATTGTCTTGATTTCTTCTCTGCTTTTCCTTTTTAAACCAAGAAATTTAAGAAAGATATCCATATAATTTAATGTACAAGGAAGAAGCCAGACAGACACATCCTTGGAAATTTGAATGCAAGTATAAAGGAAAACACATCCTAGAAAATTATTGTATCAATGACACTTTAACATAAATGAAACTAATACTGTTTTCGTGAAAGAAATAGAGACAATCACACACTCGAAGTTCTTGAACATACAGGTAAAGAATTGAGTGTGTCTTTGATTAGCATCTCATCAATTAGTGTTAGAAGATATAGTGTGTTATCACGACAAGGTTGCACGGCAAATAAGTTCTGCTTGAAGGCAATGTCAAGCAGTCCTTTTACCAAGTCTCCCAGCAGTTCATGCATAAGAGTTAATCCAGAAAATTGTGCCTGCAAACCAAAATTCCAGACAAAAAATCTTCAGTAAGAATGGCTTTTCACCATATGCAAAATCCAATTGAGGCTAAAAATATATTCATCAAATGTGAGAAGATACAAGGCCTTTACCAACCAAAAAAGAAGGGAAAAAATTAGATTCACCTGTTCCACATACAAGAGAAGGAAATTCACAGTTTGCTCTACGTGACGCCATCCCCCTTTTACATTACATATGCAGTGACAGTGAACAATACAAAAAGTATTTCTTACTAGCATTTTTTCACTATATTGTGTAATATAAGCTTCACCGGACTTCAGAATCTGGTGTTCCTTTACTTTGACATCAGACAAAACTTGCAAGAACCAGGCCTGCCACATATACTCCTGTCAAGAGTTGCAAGAAAACAGTTATGAACAAAAATATGTGCTTTGAATGACCTCATGTACATGTTTCATTAGGGAAATAAGATAGAAGGGGGAGAAGGGACAATAAAGAAAATGCCTACCGAAATCAAGGAATCAATATTTGACTGATTTGCTTCAAGCAGCATCTGCAAATCTGTCAATATGCATTCCCTTGTTGCAAAGTCTTGACAATTTAAAATAAATTTAAAAAGAACTCCCAATATCTGAGGGAGGACAAAATGAGATGAAGGTGCAGTGACTGATGTTTTCTTGTCGCCTTGCTCCTGTGGATGATTAGTTTTCTGCAAGACCTGAATTAAATTGACCATATCCAGTTTGAATTAGAAAAGCTATGCTTCTTTTCGTTCATTTCCCAATGAAAACATCACTAATTTTCTCCTTAAATAGAAACAGGAAGCTTAGATCATTTCATTGTAACATAAACTTCCAAAAAACATAGGGAAATAGTCATCGACAGGTTCTGACAAGCTACCTGTTTAGGACTAGCACCACCTAGAAGAACATCAAATAAAGTAGCGCACAAAGCATCTGTGAAAGGAAATGTCAATAGTCTATCTGCAATTGCACCGAAAATGGGTTCAAATTTTGACTGTTCCCTCTGCTGATTCTCAATGGAAGATTTTGCACTCCCACCTCCAAGTGAAAATAAACGCATGCCCTTTTTCTCAATTGGTGTTCCAACCAAAATCCTTCCCAAAACTTGCAAACCTTGCAACCTGATTACTTCTGTTTGTCTGCATCGAAAAAAACAAATTTCATTTTACTAAAGAAGAATGGACAAAATTTAAATCAAATGTGGTTCGAAAAGCAGAAAACAACGAAGCAGTATCAAGTGACAAAACGTGTAAAACTCACACTGATAAACAATTCTAAAAACCTATGATGGCCAAATCAAAGGCATTGGATTTACCATATGTGAATATTAATAAAAAGATCTCACACATAAATATTGTGAAGAATACAGATGCTTCTGGTTTAAGTCAAAAATAACATGCACACATGGTTATTTACTTAACGAAACTAGAACAAATGGTTATCTTCATTTACTAGATCTATACCTCACAAATCTACAGTTTTAATCAAGAACCATTATTCTGCATTGACATGCTTGAATCCTGGACAAGATACAGAAACCGTCATGTTCAGATATGATATGTTTGAGAAAGATAAACCAATCCACTCAAATATATCACTATCTGCAAATGCTATGTACCAAAGGACATTCTTAAGAACCAGCAGTCAAAAATGTTGAAATTCATTTACATTTGAATCCATGTGAATCTACAAATTAAGAACAGATCCAAAAAAAAAAGTGTGACAACCAATGCAATAGTTGAAAAGAGAAATCACTATAAAAAAGAAATGTTTCTTCGTAGGCACCAATGAAAGCTCTAAGTGACTGACATCTTAATTTTGATGAAGGAAATAAATTCAGCTTCTATCGTTCAAAGGATGTAATTGATCAATGTAAAGATGTAATAACCTCTTCAGGAATATTTTAACCAAACTTGGAATTTTCACAATTTTTGCTTTGCAAGCATTTTGTCAAATAGTTCGCATGAAGTGTTAATATCATAAATAATTATCACATAACCAACTTCTTGAATGAAAATGTTAATAACATTCTTTCCCAATTAAATATTAGAATTTTGTGTGCATCAAATATTAATAAACACAAATAGTTATGTGTGATGTCCCCATCCTAGTCACCACGCAGGTTAGCCTATTATTTCGATCCTCGAGTCGGCTGTGATGTGTGCAGAGGATCATCTGAGGAGTTACTCAGGTTTGGTAGCTCCGATTGCAGTTTGCTTCGCAGAATCTTCCGGAGAAACTTTCTATTTTCCATTTTTAGTCAGTCGCTGCTATTTTATTGCACCTGGTTCAACTATTCAGCTCAGAGTCGACCCAGTTCTTCGATTTGATGGTCAGATGGAGAAATAAGGAGTATTTGATGATTATTGAATAATTAATAATTTGACTTTATTCTAAAGTCACTTTATTAAAATATTTAAATATTTAATTAAATTGGCATATTATAAAGTATTTATTATACTTTATAATAAAGAGTTAATATTTGATATAATGGATATTTATTATTCATTAATGATGGCGCCAATTATTAAAAGTATTTCTCCTAAGTCTAAAAGACAAATTTAATCATTTTATTAAATGATTATTAAAAGAGCTATTGGGTCGAATTTCTCAAAGGCAGTATATATTCTCAGAAAGGACAAATCGAACCATTATGTTATATTATTCTAATTTGTCTTTTGTGCTCTGAGCATTGGAGTTTGCAAACCCTAGGGTTTCTGGCAAACGAATCATTTCTGGAGAACGATACCTCTTCAGAGAGTTGGCAGACTGAGGCTGTGCAATACCAGCTGAAGCTTGCATCTGGGTGACTTCACACAGGGGTTACAGATTGAGCTTATTGATCCATTTATTCAGAGATTGACAGAGATTATTCATCAAGTATCTGAGGCAATTATTTCAGAGACTTTCTTCAGAGATCTGGCAACTTAGTGGGCCGTACCATATTCTTATTTGCTGTTGCAGCAGGCCGTACTTTTCTGTACCTTCAAGGCCGTACCTTCCTCTCAGGGAAACGCATTCATTATTCAGTCTTTGGCAAAGGGTTTCATAGCGCCTTGGATATCTGGAGGCTTTGGCAACGATTTCAGAGGCCAGAGAATCATTCATTATTACAGCCGTACCATTCCTTCTCTGTTCTTTTGGCGCCTGGCAAGCAAAATCAGGTTTTTGAATAAAATCATATTCTATATACATTTGTTTACTCTATTTGCATTGTAAAAGCTCTGGAATGATAATAAATAGATGCGCCTATGTTCTCTGAACACTTTTGAGCTTATTCTTTGATTTTAGAATTTATTTCGAATTTATTAGCATTTTTAGAAGAAATCGCAGCTTTCTCCTTTTTGTCTGAAAACCTCAAAAAACTCAAAAAATACAAAAATTGCAAAAAACACAAAATCTCAGTCAGGGTTTCGGGTTGAGAACCACCGTGGTTCCTACATTATGCTGCTGTAGCAAACTGTTAATAATAATATTATCACCCAGCTCATATCATATGACAGAAAATTATAAGATTATGTTTGCTGACCTCTTTGCAGTCATCAACAAACCAAGTAATATTCCTTATAACTCCAAATCTTCCTTGAAGAATGGTACGGCACACTTAGTGCTTAGTATAGCAGATTTGAAGACTTGTACGGCAGCTAAATTCCCTACCTTAAGGCCATTCTGACCTTGTTGACTCCCTTTATGTGTTGAGTTGGACTTTATGAAGGCTGCGATTAGTAATAAAGCCTTAATATTTCAAGCATTCAACTCCTCTATGAGGAGTCCCAAAAGTGTACGGAACCTCATGAGATTGGGAAGAAAGAGGTATGGCTGGGTCATAGGCTCAGCAAGCAATGAATATTATTATATATATAATTTCACCCTTGCACACACATGCACAAAGTCTGTCCAAACTCACTTGCACACACTGCATTAATATTTTTTGGTTTCTTCACTTCCAGCACACACCATTTATAAATTTATATTTGTTTGTTTGCAAAAATTAAATCCTTCAAACCCTGAAATTTGTTTTTGGGTGAAACTTCACAAATTTCCTCAACTCAATCAACCACACATTGAAGCGCAGTTGTGAATCCTGATTTGAACCCCCCTGTAGAAAGATTTGGGTTTTCGTCCAAATCCACAAACTCGAGGATTTTTCGTCCTCTAGTCCCCAAAAAGCCAAGCTCTCCTGAAATTCACAATTTCCTCAAAAGATAATTTTCCAATTGATGCCAAATGACTTGCTTTCCTCTCTATTTCAAGATTTTACCCAATTTTCCAGAAGATTCCATTTAATTTAATAAAGTGACTTTTATAATATTTATTATTTTCAATTGAGTCACTTTGATAAATAAATAATTAATTAAATATTAATGCCTCAATTACTAATTCAAGACAAAATAATATTTAATTAATTAAATTAATTAAATATTGTCTGGACGAAAATTGGGGACATTACAAAAGAAGCTATATGATAAAAGCAAATCACCGTTTGAATTTTCAGGGCAGTTTAATAAAAGTTATGGACAATATCATCTGCAAAACTAACCAATAAAATATTAACAAAGAAGAAACATAGACAAATTCTCTCATTAAATATATTGCAATATATGTAATACAAAAGCTTGTCAGCACCTATCTTCAAAAGTTTAGAAACAAACAAACCTTGGAACCCATGGAATCCAAAAAGATAACTTTGGTCTCCACAAAGAAGATTATACCCTATGATTTCCTAACAATCATAACAAAGCATCACTAGTCATAACTGTGACCACTTCCTCTAAAGTCCCCAATGATTTCCTTCTAAGTGTATGAAATGTCTGAACCAAAAAAATCTGGTAAAGAAAACAAAGATTCTAAAGTTGCATGCTTTTGACCTAACTCTATGCCAAAAACTTTCACCAGAAATCAGATTCATAGTGCCAAACTTGCACAGCCTTATCTCCTTGATATTGTCCAGAATCTTTACCATGACCACTTTTCAGAAAGCTCTCAGAAAACACTTTTCAATTAAGCATGAATCACTGTAATCAAACACTTGCATCAGGAGAAAATCTGCAAAATAGGCTTTTTTCTAAATCAGTAAAAATCTCCCAATCTATACAGAAAGTTTCTCCCTGATGCAAGTCATTAGCTCTTAGACCACCTGGTAAGATCCATGCATCCACCAATAGAAACTTGTCAGATCACACAACAAAAGAGATGTTTGTGGGCCAAGATGCCTTAATATCTAATATACTCAAATAGAATAATTAATCCAAAGGTAGATCAACACCATACAATTCTCCTTAGCAAAGAAGAAACTTCACACAACATCTCCAACTTGAGATCCAATCCAAATTGAATAATCTCGACAAACTGGACATCCCTCACAATGACATTCACTTCCTATAAATGGACCTCCCACTAATAATAACAGAGGGGTAAACCACTAATCTCCACATAGGATAAGTTTTTACCCTATATAATTACACAAGCTACCCACTCACCTAATATACTTGGCCTAGTATCACTAAGCAATGAGGATAGATGCGATATGTCAACATCTCCATCACCCATTTACATAATATCAAATACCTAGTTACATAATTCCAATGGACATGTACTGAGGTCGTGGTGTAATGATTATAGGGTGCATTCAACCCTGACGCACCCCAAGTTTATGGATCTTATGAATAACGTCTAGGCTTATCCCAGACTATTTGAAGGTGGGTGCATAATCTCAACAAGGATTTACAAAGAAAGGAAGGAAAACCGTAATTTTCACCTTGTGTGAATTATAAAACTTTCTTTGTTTTATATTTGTGGCATATTTTCCTCTTTTAATTAATTATAGTTTTTCAGTTTACAAAAGGGCAAAAACTTTGCATTGTGATAAATCATGGTTTTGCCAATAAATCAATGGTTGTGGTAGCACTAGCTTATATTGCATAAATCTCCACTTTACAGAATTAGTAAATCCACTCAAATTTCAATATAGATACTTCCTACAAGAGTTGAATGATATTCTTGTTTAGCCTAGCTACTCACGCTTTCATCTTTCATATACCTCAGAATTAAGTGCAAGCATCGAATTTCTAGAAAAGATAGGACCATTCAACTATACCATACTAAAGCGGAATTAAAAGAGCATTTTATTTTTTGATATGCGTGATAGAAAGTGGAATCTTTGAATGCCCCCTACAATAAAATACTATGGAGGACAATAGACCCTAGCTGCTCATGCCTTCATCTTTCATATACCTCAGAAGTAAGTGTGAGCATCAATTTTTTAGAAAAGATAATACTGCCCAACAATACCATACTAAAGCAGAATTAGAAGAGCATTTTACTTTTTGACATGCATGATAGAGAGTGGAATCCCTAAATGTCCCCTATAACAAAATATTATGGACAATACATCTCAAGCCCATATAATAAAGCCCCTTAGTACGCTTATTATTCTAGATTTTATGACAAATAGAATGCAATATACTCTTTTAGTCTAGGAACATCTCTAAATGCACAAGCAAAGGCCTTCTATAAGCTTTTAATCTGCAATAATGGTGCAATAACAAAAGAAAGACGGGCTAAAATTGTACCCAATTGCATAAAAAGGTTTGTGACACTAGTATTGTCACCTCTTACCAATGGTTACCAAAAGTGATGCTATTTGTTCTCATCTCCTTCGTATGCCACATTGAAGCCCTTTTTAGTTTGTCTTCAAAACACTTGCCCAATGGTAGCTCATTAACATCCACTACCTCAAAACCCAAACCAATAGATCAGAAACTTTGATTAGTTATTTGCCTCTCGTTGCATATCAATTCAACCATTTCTATAAACACATCCAAGCTGAAGTGGACATCCAACATCTTTGTCTTGAGAGAACCTTTACACCAATTTTTTTCTTCATAAGCTTGTACCCCTTGGCAATTTGTCTTGAAGTGGAAAAATATTAAAAAATTTCCATTGTTCCTTGGAAAAGGTTATGTCCATAATTCTCCCTATTGTGGACAACCACTTTGTGGATACTACAATAGAAGTGTATTTCTTAAATTTACCAAAATTTACATATACAAACAGCCTCCTTTCAAACACTCAGTGGACTTCCTATCCACCCTTGAAATAATACATATTAATAATAAACTCAATTCATTGGGATCTCCCCCCACAATCCTAGATCAATTTTCTATGCTAAGCATCTCTTTGAGGCATAATAGCATTAGAAAACAGTATTTCTTCGAGTTCAATGATCATTGGGAGTTCTTCCAGCTCAATGATCTTTGGGAGTTCTTTAATTGCATGAAAGGAAACATATAATGTTTCTATAAGTAAAAGGCATGTGCCCAAAGTGTATAGTATGCATGGGTTTAGGAGTATGGGTGTCAAAAGAAGAATTAGGAAGTTTAATTAATTGTAGGAGAAACACTTGTTAGAAGATAGAGTAGTTTGAATGAGCATAGTGGTAGGGAGATTATTGTAGTATGCTTTATCTAAGCTTTTATGGCATGCCCCCTCCAGGTAGACTTTCATAAAAGCATATTTTGCAGGCCAACCTCCTATATTAGCATATATACAAGGCAAATCTAATGCTGGCTGAATCATTTTACCCTTGACACTTGAGTCATTGATAAATAAATTTAAATTATTGTTTGGGCCGACTTCCATATAGGCCAACCTCTTCATATGCCTAGCGTTCACCTTGAAAGAAATTAAAATAAATAAATCAAAACTAAATGTTTATGGTGGCCGACTTTATTATTAGCACCAAAATAGATATCATCCTATGTATTTATTGCCAGAGCTAATTTGAAAATGCGGACAAGGTAAGCAACAAAAGGCAGCGACTATTAGATGAAACGATTAACATATAAAGGAAAATGATTTAGGAAAAAAGCAGTGATTAGAAAGGGATGTGCCTTTATAACAAATAGAGGTGACTCTTCCCCACAGTGGGAGGTATAAAGGAGAGATACAAATGAATGGGAAGGGGCAGAACAGCAGATAATCATGGAAAGGAGAATCAATAAGAAATCTGAATAAAAGAACAGGTTTGAGCAGATACTCCTATTTCTGTCCTTGATTCCTGAGCATAGCATGCAGATACATTAATACGATATACTCAGATTAGAAGAAATATGTGGGAAGAAGAGCTGGCTCGAGGAGAGATAAATGAAGATAAATGATAAATCAATAAGGGAAGTAAGTTTAATATAATTACATATACAGCAATATATATAATACAATTATGCAATAATGATGCTTGCAGCAATTATTAATCCTTATTAGTCATTATTCAATTGAAACTAATCTGTTTGTTTCTCTTTAAGCAATATCTTCTGAATATTGAGAACAGATCAATTGGAGAGCAAGTTGACCCAGTCTGAAAATGAAAAACATTTGAACATTAAGCCAGTGATCATCTGATCAGATAAAAGGAATAGAGGTCTGCATCTTCTAAGTCAGAAATAATCAATTATTAATTAACATTTGTGCAGCAATCTGATCTCCTGAGTTGGTGGTATGAGATCTGATTTACAGTTATATGGTGCCAGCATAATTTAATATAAGTGATTGTATTTACTAATGATACATTGCTGTTATGACTGCCTCCTTATATCAGTAAATATGATTAATATTTGTTTGTCATATGTCTTAATGTTTTAACCATGATAGAGGAGGCCGAGATTACAAGAGGGGAACATCAATGGGGTACTCTCCTAGGTACGCCACCTCAATAAGGGGGGACCAAGTAGTCCCAAGGAGGCCAAGGGGGTATCCATTTGGGGTACCAATGGTACAGCGCCTTCGGCCTAAGAGAGATGACATTGTCGGGGGACCTCTTGTAATCTCACCCCTCCATCATGGTGAATAAGCACAAGAGGTCAAATCATAGAGAGAGGGTAATGGTTGGCAAGATGGGTCCTAGGCACCCCATCGGGTCACGTTCTCCCATACTCTCCTATGGTTGTGTTGGCCTAACAACTAGCACCTCTGGAGTAAGAGTTGGTACGGACAGCTATGCACACTACGCAATGAGTGCTCTTCAAATTAGGAGGGGAAGCTCCCTCGTTGTGCTTGACAAAAGTACTTGCAAAGGAAATAAACTAAACTATATCCTGTCTTTTTGTTACAGCTGTAGAGGTACAAGGCTTTCTTGAAAACTATATACGTTGCAGCTGAGTATTTTCTGGTTTTGCAGACTACTAACTACAACTAAACTTAATTACTTAAATTCTATCTAGTTTCCTCAAGAAAAACAGAGCATGAGGAAACGGAGCAAGGTTTGACTATCGACAATAAACGAGTGTAGATTCTCAACTTGAAGGCAAGGTGGCACATCTATCAGCTCAATCTAAACAAGTTTATTGGTAACAACAACACACGATAAACTGAATACGGATTCTCAACTTGAAGGCAAGGTGGCACGACTATCAGCTCAATCCGAATAAGTTTATTATTCACAACAACACACGATAACCAAGTGCAGATTCTCTACTTGAAGGCAAGGTGGCACAACTATCATCTCAATCTGAACAAGCTTATTGAACACAAAACAGATTTTATCTAACTAAGGAAAGAATTCACCATTATAATTGCATGAAACCCTATGTGGCATAACAATTCATATAATAGCAAAAACGCATGAACAGATACAAAAAGAGCAATATTGAGGGCAAGGTAGGCACAGCATATATTTCTCTCTCGTGCAAAAGTTATTTACAAATGAGCAAAAGCTCTTATATACATCAAGGTGTAGGGAACCCTAAAATCACCTTTTGAGTCAACTACAGTCTTGCAATGCATGCAAGATTTATTGCTAAGCCCTAATAAAGTAAACTATATAGTTAACTAGAAAACTACCATCAGCTTAACCGAAACATCTAATCTAAAAATGGACAATTGTGCAAGCATGCACGTCCTTATAGAAAGCGAGTTAACTGGAAGACTACCATCAGTTAACGAAAATCCTAAATGAAACTCCAAGTGTGTAAAGCTAATCTCAGAATAGATATGCATGTGATGAGACAACGAGTTAACTTGAGAAGGTAACGTAAAGCTTAACTCCTGTGTGTAATGTCTATCCTGAGAGGTGGGAACTGAAGTTTACTGTCCATGATCTCAAGCAACCAATCCCTCAACGAGATTGTTAACTGTATCACTATCTGGAGCTATGAGACTCTGTCAAAGAATGCTATGTTGATGCAACATATCCTCACCAACTGTGATCTGAGACTGAAGTTCACCTCTGCTCCTTGTTGCCTCATCGAACAATGCTGACATGACTGTAAGCTAAGTAACCTTACAGCCAACGGTCTCCCCATTGAAAATGGTGTGAATAAGTGCCTGAAGCTCTGACTGAACATTGGTAAGCTCTACGTAGGCACCACCCTCAATTTGATATCGGCACGGTAAGCGAGAAACCAAAGTTCTCACTAACCGGAGTGCACTAGTAACGTGCTCTCTACTCTCGGCCAACTCTGACGCCAAAGTCTCTTCTATCTGTTCCCTGAAAACCAACTATGTTTTCCAAGAGTAGATAGCTTCCCTATCCTCTGCATCCGTGACTGCATCATATGCCACACTCAGGTGAGCAATCATAATCTCATCCCGGGGTTTATTAATCGCCATATCTCGCTCCTCATCCTGGAGACGAATACGGAGCTCTCGTGCATTATACCGCAACTGATATAACTCTGTAAGCATAGCACAGCCTCTAGCAACGAACTCCTCCTCCCACTCATCCAAATGCTTGCCATATGCAACTAAATGATTAAGTTGTTCTTGTTCTGCTGGAGGCTCAAGCATCGGTGGGAGTGTGCCGATGACCTCTGGTCTATGTACAAGGCTAGAAATATACCGGGACCGGAAAGCCGTCTGACAAATTTCTTTGAGGGTTGCCTTATCCTCTTTGTCTTTCAGTATTCTATCCCTGGCACTGTCCGTAGCAACTTGTAGGAGATCAACTTGAGTCTGACGTGTGCTATGACCAAGGTTGACTGTGATAACCTCAAAATCCTGAGATTCCAACTCAGCCAAGTTCTTCCCTTGTGGAGGTACAGCAGTCTCGACGACAATCTCCATGTCAGTGTTCCTCTCTACGTGGACCATGTTCTTGACCCTCTTTGTCCTGTACATCCCCGGAGTAAACCTCATCAAAATCTAATGATTAAGCAGCAAGATGGTTGCCCTTCTTCCTCCTTCCAAGCCGGAAGCCATCCAAGATTGGATTCTATTTAATGCTGATTGTAGGACTGTATCAGCACCGTGAGGTTGTATAAAGTGAATGTGTAGAGACCCATCATGAGGTGGAGTATTCCAAATCCACCAATGAATTGGGACCGGCGATCGCCTGAACTGATGTGAACTTTAACAACCTCTCGCAATCAAGCAATTAACCGGTTCTCCCTCGAATCGGCTCCGTGGACCGGCCGGCCTGGCCGTGCCTGTGTAATAGCAAGTTTCGCCCTTTGACTATTTGGTGCTTGACCTTCTAGGAGGGTTACCTTTTCTCTCGCTTGGCTCTTGCACGAGGGAAGGTAATGAAGGGATTCACCTGCCATCAAGTGTTTCGCCGCACACTACCCTCCTTGTCTTTGCCGCCGAGGTAAAGTATACTATTCGGTCTGCTCTACTTGACTCCTCCTTGACCGCTGGCGTATTCTTTGGCGTATTCAATCAATCACCGGGCCGGGTAAATCTGCCAGTATCAACCTACTTCTTCAAAATCAGGAAGAACCTCTCCCTCATCATCATAAACCTCCCACATCTTCTCGACAAGAAAACGTAAATCATGAGAGAGAGGTTCGGCCGTATCAACGTCGCTGAACCTCGAAGTCATCTGAGCAATTTGCCAAGTAATCCTCCATAGAAGGCTCGTGATATGTGCCTCCAGCGAGGCGAGCTGTATAATGACCTGAAAGGTCATAGGCACGTGCTTCGACAAGGTACTTAAGATGATATCTCTCAAGTTCCTGTCCTGCGATCTTTGCATCAATTGCCGACTTGCACCAATACATTCCAAACTGAAAAGGAAAGTTAAGTGATGGTCTGTGCCTGCGGCGTAGAAGACGATGAACATCATGCATCTGCCTCGTGAACTCCAAAGATTGTCTTATCTCAAGGATAGCGTAGAAGCATAGTCGGATTGCAAACCAGATACCAATGTAGGTGTATGTCGGAATCAATAAAACCACCGCTTCATCCATCCATCGCAAGAACTACCGAGATACTAACATGCAACCGTCCAAATTTCACCTATAAGTCGCTCATGAACACGCTGATACCGACGTCGCCTTTGAACCTGTCGAATATAATACCGATAGATCTTCAACACTCTGCAGAATGCCCACTGTTAACTCTAAACCGACCCTCGATAAGCGACAAGTACACGTAGATACCACGTGAAACTTCATGGGCAACTAGAAACCTGATCGGGCTCGCGAGGAATACTGGCGAAGGATGCCCAGTCATAATGCTCCTGCCCAGAAATGATGCGACCAATAATGTAATACATCCAAGGCTGGAAAACATTCGCATGTGCTTGACCTGAGACACAATTCAGGAGTGTAATTAGAATCGCATACTCATCCTTGTACTCACCACGACCCACATTGTTTGGCAATCTATTCTTTGCTTGTTTTAACCATCTTTCTGCCATCTTCTTCTGACACTTGTCCACATCAGCATCAAACGCTTGCTCACACTACTCCATGGAAATAACCAGACTGTTCGGGTGTTGAGGAATGCCAAAACTTCTTTCAATGTCCAAAGGTTTGAGACTGCAAATGACTCGTCCATCAACTGACACTATCTCACGAGTGGTAGAATTGTAATGCTTAATACAAGCCATCACGAATTCAACGGAGATAGGTATGGAAGCAGCCTCTAATAAGCCAGACTGCTCAATATTTTGAATAATTGAAGCTCTGATCTTAACCGGATCTAGAACTGCTTCTGGCAATACTTTGTGAAGATCCGGTCTCAACCATCCCGAGAGGAAGTTTATGCGGACCTGCTTTTGGTCCTTGTATTCGAAGCCGAAAGTGAACCGGGTGATTCAAACCACGCTGGATCGCGGAACTTGACTATGTTCTGACAAGATTTCTGGAGAGCTAAAAATAGCCTGCGAGAGTTAAAAATAGCCTTTCGAAGAGTTATTTTCGGCGAAAAATCTGAGATATGGGTTTTGTCCAGAAAAAGATTCTAAGACAACCCAGAACGTCAGATATGCGAAAAATATGACTTCTACTTGATCATGCAAAGAGTTTTCAGTTGAACTCGAGGAAATTATATAGAAATGATCCAGATGTTTGAACTTGTCGGATTTGCCAATTTTAGGAACATGCGAATTGGAATCTGAGAGAAATCTAAGAACCAAGGAGGAAAAAGACGTTTTTTGTATGTTCTTCTTCAGTGAAAATCGCCCTTGAATTCTTCAAATTGCTGATAATTGTGAACTTTTAACCTGCAAAAAGATTTGTTAGATAAAATCGCCTTTGGTTGTTGATGAAGAAATCGCCTTTGATCTGCAAGAATTCGCCTTTGCTTTGAGAAAAACGAATTTTCCTTGAAGTTGCGCCTTTGTTCTTGAGGAAATACGAACTTGTCTTTTGAAGAAAATATGAATTCCTTAAAGTAACGCCTTTTAAAATATGAATCTCTTTGAAAAATATGAATTTCTTTTGAAAACTGAATTTCTCTTAAGAAATACGAATTTCTCCTGAGCTTTGTGAATAATAAATGAAGGCGCCATGTTTAAATAAGAAGAAATTCACACCCTCTTGGCAACTGCAAGATTTAAAACCCTGATTGAAATAGAAGCTTTCTGATTGGACCCTTCTCAGTTTCACTGCCACTGACTTGAAGTTTGAATTTAAATAAATAATAAAATATTCATTATGCAAAGGTGCCAAAAAAAGAAAATCGCCACTTAATGCAAAATAAATATTAAACTTCATATGACAATTCGAATGAAGCGTTACACTTCACCGATTCCAAAAAGTCATCATCTGAGCTCATTGGCGTCCATTTGCTCAAGATATTGCACTTTTTATTAACTTCCTATTTTATAGCTGGCGACAAAGTCACGACTGGCCATCTTCGACACTGAACTCAATGATCCGATGATGCTTCGTAATCGAACCGTAGATATTCATCGCCAAGCTCGAGTAAAGAAGAAACGCCCCATGGGGAGTCAACACTACAAAATCCATCGCTTGACACCTCAAAAATTAGCTCTTTGATTAAATTCATTGCTGTGTTCCGTGACTTAATCCATTTTCCTAACCGCCATTTGATACTCAAATAGTTGGTCGACGGGCTAACGTGAACCCCGGCCAGACAGGAAAACCAAGTTCAACGCATGATCAAGACATTCTCGCATCCAACTGGATATAATGCATCGCGATCCGGAAATTGCATTAAGGGCCTCAAAAGTAAAAGCGCCCCTAGCCTTCAATTGCACTAGTAGCGTTTTGACGAAAGTTGAACTTTCATCCAAGTACCCTACTTTGTCCTTCGATACTGAGAGCTAGGATGATCCAATTCGAACCACGTTTGTTTTAACGGATAGCCAGAAGGATTGAGAAGAGAAGTTTCTAGAGGTAACGAAGCAAGAAAACTGCTTCTAAGACCTCAAATAGAAGGGTGCCCATCCCAAGATGGAATAAACGACCAACACTTAGCCATTTTATGAGTTATCTTCACCTTTCAACACTTCGCCAAAGACCTCGCACGTACGAGCGACTGCCAAATCCTGGAAGCTGATGGCTGGGCTTGTTGGATAGATAAAGTAATCACACTTGAATCCCGTGAAGACTTCGAAAGCGAACGACCTCATCTGACAGGCCTAAAGGCTAGGCGCCTCTAGCCTGTAAAACAACAATGAAATTGATATGCCAGTCCGCCTGTGAAATGACGTGCTTGGTAGAAACTCTGCCACGATCACCCGGAATGTCGGATCGACAGGCAACTTGGTGCGTTGTGGAGCTGGACTAGCATAGTACTGATGTCAGGAAGACCTCATTAGCAAATTTGACCATCTCAAGAGTCATTTTAACCAGCGCCCCTAAGCTATAGTTGCGCTGGAAATACAATGAAGAAGCTCAAAGACGTGAAAACTCTATTATAAGCTTATCTTCAGACATCGGCTGTCGCAGCTCTGAAACTCGGATGACTGCGTTTGATAGTTCGTTGGACGAGCAGACTAGTCGTGAAGAGATTGACTGCATCAATCATCAGAAAAACCAAAATCCAAACCTCCTTTAAGAAGGGCGCCCTCAAGCTACAGGCGGGCTTTTGCTGGAAAAGGACAAGTTTATGTCATGTGAAACTTTGGAAATTTCAACTTCTGTCGCCAGTTGCCGGAGTTACGGGTCTCGGAAAGCTTCACTAGATAGCTCGTCGGATAAACAGACCAATTCTGAAGAGATTAACTGTATTTATGAGCATTTTCAACAAGATCTTGACCTTCAAAAAGAAGGGCGCCCCCAGGCTATAGTTGCGCTTTCTTGCTTTTCTCTGAGAAATCCTCATAATTTAATCACTAAAAACTCCATCTTGACCACTGAAATGATCATGTGCAACGTGAAATGCTGTCGCGAAACGCTCCTCCATCGTGAAATGCTCTGTTCCAAGTCTCTGATTCAAGTTTTGATCAATGAAACTGCCTTTAACTGACAAACTACTGACAAAACTCCATGCTTGATATCGCCCAAAAACTATACTTGACATCATTTTAACAAGATTTAGACTCTTTAAACAAAATGCCTTGATGAAGCAAAAAAATTGGTTTTGGGTACAACAGGTTGAACCCTCCAAGGATGTTAAAATGCTTTGTGATTGAATTAATGATTGGCCAAGAGTTTACCAACATTTAATTTAAATTATGATAATCTGCTAATAAATATTATTG
Source organism: Sequoia sempervirens (assembly GCA_007258455.2). Lineage (NCBI taxonomy): Eukaryota > Viridiplantae > Streptophyta > Pinopsida > Cupressales > Cupressaceae > Sequoia > Sequoia sempervirens. Next base: position 7,398 of record VDFB02027740.1, on the reverse strand, counting down.
TGGTAAATGATTATAATCTGCTAATCAGTATGATGTGGTAAATGGTTCTAATCTATGTGTAGGGCTTCAATCAGGTGAAAGATATTCTCTAACCCCTTTGTTTATTTAAATTGGGGATTTAGGGAAAATTTAGGGCATTCCCAATTAGGGGAAATTACATTTTATAATTGTTTTGTTCTGACGAAAAAGAGGATGCTTAGAAAATTCAACCCCCATACTAGGGTTTTGTAATGTCCGCTTCCTAACCTATTCAACAGTTTGGCATAGTTAGCCTATTCAATAGTTCTCGTAGGCTAACAGGGTTATGGGTAGGGAACATTGGTGACAGTTTATCTAGCATGGTGTGGTTGAGAGTTGTGTAATGCCCTTTTCTAGAGTGTTTTTGGTGATTTCTCCCATACTATTTTTAGTAAGTCAATCTCGAGCACTGGCAGAGCCAGTTGTCTATCTTGCTATTTTTAGAAGTGTCATTGGGAGCAGTTGATATCAATATTTTAATATTTGAATGGCCCAATGCATTTATTTTAAATAACATAAAAATATTAAAGTTTAATTTAATAGTTAACTTATTTATTTTATAAAGTTGCTTTATAAAGGGGTCAAGGGAGGCATAAAGGAAAATATTAAAAAAGTAAATATTTGTGCAACTTAAGTGGGACCTAAGGTTATTAAAAATTGCTTTTTCGAAAAAGCAATGAAAATGCAAAAAGTGTTTTTTTGAAAAAGCAATGAAAAAGTAAACAATGTTTTTGTGAAAAAATTTGCGAAAAAGCAAAAAGTATTTTTCAAAAAAGCAATGAAAAAACTATAAAAGAAGGTGTGGGGCTCTCATTTGTTTTATGTTGGATGATATTTGGTATTGCAATTCTCTTTGGAGAAGTTTGCTTCTTGGTTTGTGAAGACGGAAACCCTCATAGGCAACATTCTTCACGCTGTTGCAAGACACAATCTGGAGGATTCTTGGTGTTTTCATTCAGGAAACACAGTTGAGTAGATTGGAATTCCTATTGTTCAGATATTATTGAAGATTCATTGAATATCAATTGGTGATTGCTGAAGCAAGGGTTTGAAGATTATTATTGCTGCTGTGTATACTTCTTTGGGTTGGCCGAACCATTTCCCTGTACACTTCTGGGAAACACTAAATAGCCACCAAAAGTCAGGATACACTTCTGGTGATTGCTGGTCGCTAGGGTTTTGGGTGTGGTTCAAAGACTGTTTGGAGGCATCTAGACCTGCATACATCAATCTATATTGCTATTTCATTATTGTTGCTGTCCTTGATGGTTGGTGCCCATTTTTGACACTCCAGTTTGAAGATTTCTTCACCAGTTCAATTTTTTGTTTGTTGCACTTTCTAGGTATGTTGGATTTCAATAACAGATGATATTTTATGAACTGGGTTGTAATTATTTTGATGCAAAACTGAGTATATTTGCTGATATAAAAAATATGGAATTTCCAGCTGTGTAATCTTGATGTAATATTCAGTTTTGAGTTGAAAATATTATTGTAATATCTTCTATTTTGATGCATTATATTGTTATATCAAACATTGTAAAAAACTCTCAAAACATTCATACAAAAACAAAAAAAAACAAAGGTAAAACAGAGCTGCATATTACAAGTTTCCAGGTTAAATTTTTTTCCTGAATTGTTGTAGCTGCTATACTTTATTGTTTTCATGGTTGTTTCAATCTTGTTTGTGTGATTATAATAATGTTCCCTTCGAGCATAAGAATACTAATTCTAGCATGCTCTAAAAGTAGGAGAGTATAAAAAATTCTTACTCTCTAATTGAAATTTAGAACCTGAGCAATTACAAATCATATTGGTATTGAAGCAATATACTCTTTCAGTATTGTGGATATGTAAAGTCCTTAGCTAATTCTGATATAAACTCCGGGAATTTCGTCAAACAGTTGTATTGAACTCTTTTTCCAGCTGGTAATTATTTTTCTCTTTGTTTCTCCCTTTGATATGATGATGAGATGCATGAAATGACTTCCCAAACTTATCTAAACATGCCACTAATAGAAATATACAAATGCAAGGCAATTATCTGATTTTCCAGTACTTGAAAATGATAAACAACTATGCAAATGAGTAGCTACACCTGAAAGACATTTTGTCAAACATGTCATATGCAAACTCTAATTGCCTATTTGACCTTCAGTCTGATTACAACAATTCTTCAATGCTGATTGTTATACAATGCACTAGATGAGATATTCACAATAATGACAACAATGCAAACTCAATGAAGAAGTGACTCCTACAGCAGATTGCTCTTAAGAAAGGACAGTTTACAATGCAATATAATGATCAGACCCAGTTTTCAGTGACAGCAATACAATGAAAGCTTTGTTTATTATATTATGCAAAATACAGCTAAATGGAAACATAGATTGTTGTAACTATAACGCAATATAGTAATACAGAACCTGGTCCGCTGCCTCTGAAGAAGTTAAACCAGCATCATTCGAGCTCTTTTTCCAAATCGTCTATTTTATGAAATGAGATTACAACTGGATCGATGCCTTTGATGGAGCAACCCAACAATGACGAATATCATGAGAGACTCTCCAGGAACGAAATAACCATGAAGTCAATGCTCTGCACCTATGAAGTCTGGTATAGTGAGAACTTCTTTCAGCAATCTTCCAATATTGAAAATAGCTTGAAACCTGACGGGAATAAGTGCACCCAGATTATCAATATTCAACTCCCACGATTTTTGTCTTCATTCAGCTCTCGAATATATTGAATTGTCTCTACCACAACAATAATCGAATATAAACAAAATCTACAGGCTGTATGCAATCGATTTCTTTGAAGAAATCGTCCTCCAAAGTGGAATCGATTTGATTTGGCTTTTAAGGGATGACCAAGCACGCCAGCAAGGAGGTCCCGACAGCTCCAAACTTATTTTACACTTTAATCTTGTGTTTCCTAAACTCCACGACTTTCTTCAAGTTGTCTCCACCCGAGCGCTTATTTTCCAATATATAATCGGGCCTTGTTTTCTTTGTCTTATCTAATGTAAATACGCGTCTCTGCCTTGTGTGACGTCTCCCTTTATATTTCAGTCTCCTTAAGATAATTTTTGTCTTTAGCAGCCCTGCTTCTACCAAATTCACCTTTGATTCATCTTTCAAAATGAGTCGATAGCCTTTTCTTTAAAAATACTCGATCTTGTTTTATCTGCTTGCCAATGAGACCTGTGTCAGAATTTAATTTGTCGTTTATATAATTTGTCTTCTTGCAGATTCGACCTATCTGCAGAAACTGCAAAATAGTTTTTCAACAATATCAAGGATTCCTCCAATGTCATTGCTATTCTTAATTCTGCAAATCGATTTCCTCCAATTAAAGTGGTCTCCCAAAATCTGAGAATTTCTTCTTTCAAATTAGAATGTCAAATCTTTTCCAAATTTTCTCCAATATCGATTATCTTCTTGATTTACAAATTTGGTCCGATGACAATTAAATTTGTAATGATCAAACCTCCAACAGTGAATTGTTCCTTACAGCAATACAACAGCTACTGCAATTATCCAACTCTCAAAATTCGATTGCAGCAATAAACCAATTACTGCAATGAAGAAGATGTGATAACAAACCAGCTATTACACCGATTCAACTAGGGCAATAATACATCAGCTATTGCACCTGTCAAAGTCTCCAATGTAGCACCTGTAGAAACCCTGGATGGATTTCTCAACAACTCCAGCTAGGGTTGATCTTTCACAACTGAACCTAGTACTCTAGAGTCTTCAAACCCTCGAGCAAGCAAAGCATTCAGCTTCTTACCAAACTGGTAATGAGAAATGAAATCCAAATCAAGCATGCCCAAATGCTAAGTCAACAGCTCCTTATAAAGATTTCTCATTCACTTTCCAGGAAGCTTCTAGAAATTATATTATTTTATTCCCTTAAGTGATTTGATGGTATAATATTTATTTTAAGTCACTTTATTAAACTAATTAAATATAAAGTCATCTTATAATTTCACTTTATTGAAATAACTTGATAAATAATTGATTTAATACGTACTTTCTTATTTCTTTTGTTTAGCCTTCGAGAATAAATAAAGGCTAAAAACTCATCAAGGTGGCTATCGAAAGGGGACATGACAGTCCTCCCTTCCCGAAATTGCTTGTCCCCAAGAATTGCAAACCTATATGATGAAGAATCACCATCTATCCACGTAGCATCCTCTGCCGGCAATCCTCTCCATCTCATCAAATATCTCCTGACCACCCTATTTCTCAATCTCTTCTCCTGAGTATCAACAACTTCCTCCGGAATTAGGACCAAATGTCCCTCCTCATCAATCAGTGGCAGCTCCAAGGAGGTAGTAACCTACTGTCCTAGTGCCTTCTCGAGGCACAAAACATGAAATACCCTGTGTGTCCTACTGCTCTCTGGCAGCTCCAACTCATAGGTTACTTTCCCAACACTCCTAATGATCTTGTAGGGTCCATAGAATCGAGACTTGTTCTTCCTTGCATTGCTCTTCCTCAAAGAAGACTGCCTGTAAGTCCATAATCGAAGGTAAACCAAGTCTCCAATCTCATAACTGTGCTTGACCCTATGCCTATCAGCATATGTCACCTGCTGATTTTGTGCCACCTGCCAACTGTCCTAGAGTGCCTACACACTGTCCTGGTTCCCCTGAATCCAATACTTAGCCTTAGGAGTTCTATACTTCCCAAAAGCCAAGTCGAAACCTTTCCATTTGAATAGCTCCTGCAACAAGGCACTCAAGAACTCACTATCTCTGTCACCACCCAAGAATCTCAGCAACCCATGCAATCTGATGATCTCTCTAAAAAACAACTTTGCCAACCAAGAACTGTGGTGATGAACCTCAGGCATCCATAAACAAACTCCGCCTGGATCCCATGAACAAGCTGGAAGTCCATCAATCTCAACACCCACTAACTTCCGTTGCACCACTTTGATAACCCGTAGAGTCCAATCGACCCAAATCTCAAACTCCCGCATCTATAAGCAACCGACTGGAGAGAACGAAGTGAGAGACTGACCACACTTGAACTCATCACCTGAAAACATATCATACCAAAGTGAACTTGTACACCTCTTATCCAACCCATCTCTCTGAGACAACAAAGTCATAGTCAAATCCTGAGTATGTGGGCTGAAGGAAAACTGGTGAGCACCCCTCATAATGCAATCGAGGTGAAACTCCCCTGACTGCGCTAATGGAATACCAAAGTAGTCATGTGTACCCCATCCTGTACTGCCATCCTCAAAAGAAAACTCACAACTCAAAATAGGATGAGTTGGTCTCGCAGCGACATCATCAAGACCTCTCCCACAAAGCAACTACAAGTGTCTTGTCTCACTTCCAGGAGTGAGAAGAATACCATCGTGAATGCCATCTACTACCTGGAGAGAAGTTGGAACAACATCAAGGTCTAATGTACAACCCGTCTTCTTCTGAAAAGATTGACCAATGTCAATCTCAAAAGTACCGATGTAGAGCTTTGTGCCGAAATCTTCAATGACGCTCAAACCTACAGCCAAGACTAATGTGTATGTATCATCAACAATCCATCCTACACCAAGAGGTCTCCTGTAGATGTGAAAGATGTCAATCTTAGGTGCATAGAAGCACATGCCAAACTCTAACAAGCTGCTGGTATAAGTCAGAACAACACCTCACAACCTGTGAATCATATCCATGATGGAGCAAAAAGTACCTCTACTGTCAAAGGATGATAAGAGCTCATCATCAATCTGTCTCTTAACACCAAAGTGACAATCCCAACTCCTGCTATCCATCTCAACTGTTGTTGTCCTCAAAGTAGTACTATCATCAACCAATGAAGTATGAGAAAGAACCCATGGTAAAGCTGGAATACAACTATCCTCACGCCTAACTCCAAACCATAGACTGAAATCAACCAAAAACTCAAGCATGCATCTATCACTAGCTAGTTCCTCTTGCCTAACGATCACAAGAGGCAATGCATCTGTATCCTAAGTGTAAATGCTAGGAGATCCCACACTGCTATCCTCCTCCTGTATACTGGCTACTATCGATGACTGGGTCACTACTGAACATGATGTACATCTAGCCAAGCTCAGCTCTAAGCAAGGCTCATCAACGTGACTCTCAGAATCCTAAAGTGCCAACTGAGTACTCATCAACGAATCCCTACTAACCTCAAGCTCTTGAGAGAGCTTATCAACTTCTTCTTTCCTCATCAGGGCATCTGAATACACCTCAACGAGGTTAAGAAGATGATCACGGTCTGAAAGAAGGTGCAAATAGTTTGTCTTCATTATTCCCATACCTTCTTTGATTTTCTGCAAGTTGTCATGAGAAGACTCTACTTCAATCCCTTTTTGTCTTCTCTCCAATTGAACCATCCAAAGGAGATTCTCAATCAGCTTGTGCACTTTATCGTGATGAGATAATGCTGCCACAATCCCATCCTCATTCACCTTCAATTGGTTCTTCAAACTATGCGGACTATGGGGTGCTTGATTAACTTCTTCACATGAATAAGCATCTAATTGTGCCTGAAATTCTTTTTCCGCAAAATCTTGTATGCTCTCATTCTGATTTGGAATTAGGACAGCACTAATTCCATCATCATCAATGCCCTTATCAAGTGTCACAACACAAGAGGGCTCCATTTGCTCTTTGTAATCATCACCCAACTCAATTGATCCAATGGATGATGGCATGCTATTCTCCTGAAGAGAAGGTGGAACCTGTAACCCAAATGAGGTCAACTCTCCTGCAGTCAATTGCTCCTTGAACTTCTCAATCTTTTGCTCAACCAACCGTCTTGAGAGATCATATGCTGCAGTCGAAACATGTTGCTCTCCTCTCCAAATGTCTAACAAATCAGATCTTAACTACTTGCAAACTTCACCATCTACATCTAGGATCACGGATAGGATGTTGAACATATCTGTCTTCACCTTGTCTGAATGACATTTCCTGATCCCTGATATGAAGCAATCAAATAATTGGAGAATGAGACCATCATAATCAAACATAATCAAACATGATCACATATGAATGCACCTATGCCATCAATTCTAAAATTTTGATCCTCTTATCGAAAGTTGGGCTTTTGATGTCTCTTAACCCATGAAAGCTTTCAATAGTCAACTGCATGACCTCTCTCAATTTGTCATCTTCATAGGGAATTGTAAACCTCATAATCTCACTTATGCAAGTGACAACCGTCAATCTTACTTCTTCATCCTGATGTCTCGTCAATTTTGGCTTGACCAACGAGTCCACCAATGGAGACAAAGTTGTACTCGTTATTTTAGAAGGTGATTGACTGATTTTAGATAAACAACCTTCAGCCTCTTCCAAAATGCTTATGTGATGAGCCCAGCTAGCTA
>VDFB02027739.1:0-38430 GCA_007258455.2 Sequoia sempervirens | reverse complement strand
TTGAATTTGGGTAGTAGATTAATTAAAGCTAGCTTCTTTTGGATTTTAGGGAAAGGTAATATGCTATTTTTTGTGATGATTCTTGGGAACAACATAGCCATCTTTGTGTGGAATTTCTTGACCTCGTCAATTTATAATAGATATGTGTTGAAGTTGGTTGAAGTTATGTTTTTGATTTTTAGTATGATTTCATACAAGATGGAGCAAGAATTTGGAAATGAAAACCTAAAGATATTTGGTTGGGACAACAATTCCCTCATCTCATTGACCAACTAGCTAATATTTTAGCTTCCCATAAAGTCTATTTAGATAGACATTTAAATTTCCTTGGATGAGGCAAGAAAGGTTCTAAGATCTACATGGTGTACACTAGTTATAAAACTCTTTTGGAAATTAATATAGAAGTTCAAGACTCTAAGATTTGGAATAGAGTTTGGCATCCTAAATGATAGCCTAAGATGAATGATTTCATGTGGCTTGAAACTCTTGATAAATTTCTTCATTATGATAATCTTTGAAAATGTGGGATTGTTGGTCTGAATAGATGCATCCTATACCATCAAGTTGAAGATTCTAGATGACACCTTCTCTTGGATTATTCATTTACCACTTTCCTTCATTGATTATGGTGTGATTTGATAGGAATTTCATGGAATAATTATGATTCTATCCAAGATTATATTGTTAATTAGTTTTTCCCTTCTTCAAAACTAAAAATTTCCTTAATATGTTGCATGATATTGGTCCTACTCTTATTTGTTGGAACATTTGGTGGGAACATAATCAACATATTTTTAGTGGTACTTCCAACCATGTATGTCAAGTTTTGTGTAAAATAATGGCTAATCTGAAAGAGACCTGTCAAGTTGGATTCAAGATTATCAAGTGAGTTCTTGGTGGGAATTTAGAGTGTTGATGCAACTTGGTATTTTAGTGGCTTCTCCTTCATCTAATCCTTTCAATAGTCCTCATGATGTTCAAATTACTAAATGGGTTTTTCCTCCTTTAGGCTCTGTTAAATTTAATTTGTTAATGGAGCTTCAAAAGGAAAATCTAGAAATGGTCATGGGAGGTATTTTCATGACCATAATGGTAGGGTTAAGTTCTAGTTTGTTGGTAGTCTTGGTGTTTCTTCCAATACATTTGTTAAGATTATGACCATTCTCCAATCCCTTTTAGTAGTTAAAATAAATTAATTCTCCCATATTATTCTAGAATCATAATTTAAATTTTGATTGATCATTTGAAAAAACAAGTTTTCCTCTTGCTTTCAATAGTGGTAGTTGAATGAATTTAAGAAAGAAATTGATATCCTTGTTCATGGTTTCAATGTTGTTCAATGGAGCCATACTAGAAGGGGAGGAAATTGGTTGCTATTTTTTTGGATAAACCAACTCCCAATTGGAATAATATCAAGTTTGATACTAGGAATGATTATAATTCCCCTATATGGGATTCAAACAACACCTTTAGGGATTTTGTGAATGTTGACTACTATGTGTCTCTAGATTCTTGATTCCTACAAGGGCGCTTCTTGTGAGAATTATAGATCTTGAGATGTCTTTCTTGTAATCTTTATTATTTCTTTTGTTAATTGGATTTTCATTAACTTTTTTAGCATAAACACAAAAAATAATTTTGATAACACAAGGGCTTATACCATGTCTATGGAGTTTGAAGGGTTCCTCCTCTTTTACCGATTGCCTATTTTTAGTCCATTTATATTTTCAATTTTTTTGGAATTGGTGTGCCAAGAGTCTTTGTAAGATTAATAGATTCACTTTGTAATCAATTCTTATTTTAATTATTTTTTGAATTTATGTTAAAAAAATTACTCCTTAGTTCACTAGACCCTTTGTGGAGAATTTATTGAGAAACAAGTTTAAAGTATTGCAATAATTGTTAATGTGATGTTTTAAAAAAAGAGGAATTGAGATAGCTTGCATGAGTTATTCAAAGTGGAGGGAAGGATTAAATGCTCATTAATGAGAATTAATGAGGAATCACTTCACTTCGAAGTGGCAAAAGTGTGTAACAACTAAATTTTAATTCCCATAGAGGGATAGAATTGAGGAAAGATGAGGGTTAAGAAGGGGGAGAAAATAGATAAAAGAAAGGAGTTTGAGTGGGAAAAACTGCACAACATTCTACTTAAGTATTGATGTATGTAATAATGTTGGTGCTTTGAAATTTTTTTATATGCATGTTGAAATTTCTATGAAGGAAACTCTGTGAAAGTATTATGGGCTCAATGGGTTGTTTAAAATTTATCATTTTGGTTTTAGTGGTTGAAGCCATTACAACACCTATCTCTATTATTCACTTCTTTGTAACCATTATGGTTTTGAATTATTATTTATCTGTGATATCTCAATGAGAATTTGATGAAACCTTTGTCAAACACTTCATTGTAAAATATGTGAAAACATAGGCTAGTATGTCAATGAGAAATTACTAAGACCACTGTCAAAATGTGTATTTAGGAAACAGGTGACAATCAAATAGGTTACCTTGTTAATGTTCCTTTGAGATAATTTTTGGGTCATTTATACCTATGTAAAAGTATATTTTAGTCTTATTTTTGTTAACATTATATAGGCCGAATAGGCCACTATTGTAACATGTTAATGTTAACCTTATGTAGGTCAAATAAGCCACTGTTGTTGCATGTAGTTAATGTTAACCTTTTGTTGACCGAATAAGCCACTATTGTTGCATGATAATGTTAGTCTCTTGAGGGTTGAAGATGCCACTATTGTAGCACATATTTAATGTTAATTTTCTATGTACTAAATAGGCCAATATTGTAGCATGTTAATACTAACCTTTTGTAGGTCGAATAGGCCATTGTTATAGCATGTTACTTTTAACCTTTTGTGGATCGAATAAGCCACTGTTGTAGCATGTAATGTTAATATCCTGTGGGCTACATAGGCCATTTTTGTAGCATATAAATGTTAATTGTTTATGGATTGAATAGGCCACTATTATGATATATCATTATATGATAATCATAGACTACTTTTTTTATCAATATTTCAAAGCTCGATTAGACCACAACTATATCATGGTTAGGATGATTTGATAATGTTCTCTTGTGATATTATTTAATGTCTAATAGACCTCTATTAAAACCTATAACCGATATTATTATTCAGTGGTCATTCTATGATAGTTCTTTAGGGGTTGATTCAACAATTGTTAAGGCATATAGGAAAAAATGTTGATATAAGGTCTATGTTATATTTGGTGTTGTGAAGACCAAAAAGGTAAGTCTAAAGGTTTAAAATGTGTGGGATATCTTATTTAAGAGTGAACATGAATAGAGTTTGTTAAAATTGTTAGTAAGACTGAAAAGATATACTCAATACAAATGGATGTCTCAGTATATGTACACACACACACATATATGTGTGTATTTTTATATATGTGCATATTTAATTATATTTTGACAAGATGTGGTAATCTAAGTTAACCTTCTATGGAGGTATTGTTGAAATAGTTGTGTGATTGCGTTTGTTATTGAGAAAATTTATGTATTTTTGTTAATTAGATACTCTGCTTATCTATATGAAATTAAATCAAACTGGAAAAAGTGAATGCCAAGTAACCTTATGTTGTTTATCTCATAAAAATAGTACTTCAAATATGAACACTTGCAATCTTTGGATGCAACTAAGTATACAAGTATGTATATCAATATTTATGATATATATAGAAATATATATTCATTTACATATAAGTGTATGAATGTGAATTGATTTACATGAATGCAAAATGGTAGGTATGTGTCGAGTTAAACTTGACTTACAAATAAATGTTCTTTAAATTAGAAATGTGTGTTGACTTTCCTTATGAAACAATCGTTGTCGATAAATAATTTGAGAAAGATGTGTGTGAACATATGACACATGTATTCTATTATGAAACATGTTTATTCATTTATAAATATTTGGCCAAAGCAATGCAAAATCCTTTCTTGCATTGTCGTTTCATTGTGACTAAAGCTTCAAATTAATCAAATATATCATACTTAGCTAGAGGGTATCTAGAATGGTGTGATGAATTATTTGTATTAGTGCACAACACATGATCTCATATGGCATGGTGATGTACGAATTCTTCAATATCTACTACTCTTGTGAAGGGCAGGGCCACTTCCTATAGGAAGTTGTGTGAGGGACTATTGGTCTATGGTTGGATATATATATATATATAACAACTTTGAATTGAATTGTGGTATTACTTAAGTGTCATTGTAAAAGAATATACTAAGTCATTATATATATTCATTTTTAATTAGAATGTTGAATGAAACTAATTTAGATTGAATATGAATATTTGAGAGAGACGATTTCTAATTATCTTCCTTATAATAATTTAAAGAATACAATTGTGTATTTCATTCAATATCATTTTTTATGGTGTTTTATACTTAATGGACCAGTGAGACCATTACATTTTTTCACTTGACATTATGCATCACAAATGCATCCATAGGAAACATAAATGAATTATGTACAAGATCCAATGCCCATGACCTTCCCACATAAAGAGAACTTATTTGTGGTCACAAGCTTTGTGAAGGAATTTACAACATTTTTCTTAAATGTCAAGCTTGTATAGCAAAGCCTTACTATTATCTACCATCTCTCACACAAAGTTATACTTATCATTAACATGCTTAGTATGGAATCTTAAGTAATTTGTTTAATTCAAACCAAGTCATTAGACAAGGAGATCCATTCTCCCCTTTATTATTCATTCCAATGATAGAAACATTAACTAGAACAACCATAACAGGAAGAAGAAATAATAATTTTCTAGGGATATCCATTTCTAGGATTCTAATAACTCACTCCCTTTTCAACGACGACACCATTTTATACAACTCAAGCCTCAATGTAGCCAAAGTCATAAAAAAGTATTTAAATTATAACTTATCCTTTGTTCAAATTAAATTAATATTGATAAATCTAAAATATTCTTCTTCAATACTCTTAAAAAGGTTTAGGAAAAAATAACTATGCTTTTAGATTACAATTCTGAAGCCCTCCCTTATAAATACTTGGGCATCTCCCTATTTATTGGAGCCTCAAAAAACTCTTTCTAGGAAAAAATCATATAAACTATTCAAAGGAAAATCTCCTCTTGAAAAGGGAGATGACTTATGATGGTAGGGGAAATAACAACACATTAAACCAGTTTTATTGGCTACCCCAATCTATATGTTACCAGTCTTAATATTTCTAGTAAACATTAAAAAAAAAAAATCTTTGGAATGGAAGCATGTAAAAAAATTAAAATTGCATGCTTGGAAAAAAGTTTGTAAATAGATATGTTGTTGGTGAATTCAAGATTCTTTAATTCTATGTGCATGTCTTAAATGTGTTTAGATTAAACAATTAAAAAATATTAAATAAACATTATTATTAGGAATGTGTTATCTTGAAAAGATGTGTTATAGTTATAAACATGCAATATTATATTTCCTTCTATTTTATCATGTTGAGCACCTATAAGAGTATATAATAGGAAGATCTTACAACTATAATTTCTTCACAAGTGTAAGACAGTGATTAGATTATTTTGACAATATAGCACATTCATTCAATTGCCTTCTATTTTATCATGTTGAGCACCTATAAGAGTATATAATAGGAAGATCTTACAAATATAGTTTCTTCACAAGTGTAAGACAGTGATTAGATTATTTTGACAATATAGAACATTCATTCAATTGTTACATAATGAGAAAATTACATTTAGATAACATATGAATTTTTTAACTAAATCACATAGACATAGTTCATTCAATTATTAAAAAATAAAGAAATTACAAGGAGATAGCCTATAGATTTTCTTATGCTAATTAATCCATTTTTAAGGATTGTGTGTATGATCAAAATGGCCATTAAACATATTTTTATTTTCTTGAGAAAAAAATGGTAAAAGTGATTAATGGATTCGTATGGTTTTTTGTGTAAATCGGGTATCATTTTTCTATAGAAAGAAAATTGTAATTTTATGTTTGATTTCATAACATTTGACATCTTTGATTGATTCAATTCTAAAAAATATCTATTTATCTTTATCAAATTTTATAACTTCTATTAAGAGCTTCACCATATTTGATTATAAGGAGAATGTACATGTATGTCATGACTTCCAACCACCTTATTCTCATGAATTCCTAGGGAAATCCACTTCTCACAATATTCTATAACGTATACACATCATTTCTATATTTTTTTTAGCATATTTATATCATTTAATTGATTGTATGGTTTCATACCTTACTTTGTAGCTTCCTAGTCTATATCAAAGATGTGAAGGCTATCTTGGAGATAAGTTGGACAGTAATTTTTGTTCTTAACTTTAATGAAGTATTTGATTTTACCAATGAAAGAGTCAATCCTTTGTTTTCTTTCTTCTTTGCTTATTATCTTTATAAAAATGGGGTTTTTCAATCTTTTAATGAAAGGGTTTGCGTAGGTGAAATGCAAGTGCGGTAGAGTGAGGATGATGCTTGGTAGAACTAATTTCACTATCATATTAGATGAAAAGTATGTACAGTCTACTTTTTATTGTTGTTACAAGTTAAGGGTGTCATCCTTTAGCTTGAGTTTGTGTATGCCATTGTAGGTGGATGATGTATCTATAGACTCTTAAACACAGTATTTCCACCTTCAAAATTTCCAGCTAAGGTAAGTTATCTAGAAGGAAACTCTATTTTTTTAGAGTATGGTAGGCATATAGATCATACTAGGTTTGATATAGTGTTTTCTAGTAATTGAAAAACTTATTCATCAATCTCAACCCAAGTCCAAGAGTTACCAACACCTTCTAGGAGTTTGTTTTCTAATAAACCAAGAATTCAAGGCTGAAGAGTTTTAAGCATAGATCTTAAGTCTATCCCAGAAGAAAATTTACTTGATCAACCCTTGGAAACACCCAATGGTGGACCCAATTTTTCCTCATCATCCAAATCATATTCTTTGTCCAAAAAATTTCCAAGTTCTGACCATAAGTCATATGTAGACTATAACCTTGAAGAAGCTATAGGGTCTTCCACCCACCTCTCTTTCAAAAACTAACCATTTGTAAATCCATATCCCTCTAGATCTTCTTTAGTCACACTATTTGACCTTAGTAGCAATCCTGAATTAATGGACAAATTAGCAAGACATGTCAATCAAAAACTAGCTTTAACTCCTACATAAGATGAACAACAAGATAGCAAAGGAAAATGGATTAAGATAAAAACAAAAAAGGTAACAAGAGATAGGATTTGTATGTTAACATAACATCTCCCAAGAGCAAGCACTCAAAAAGGAAATAAGTATAAGTTATATGGTAAAGGGTTAGATAAAGAAGTTGTTGGGTATAAACCAAGCAGATGGCCAACCCTAGAAACTTTTATTATAATTAATTATGACAATAATTTATGGGGAAGATATGAAGCTAGACTTCATATAGAACTTGGGGAAAAGAAGAAGAATTATGAGGCCCAAAGAAATTGGTTGGCCTAATAGATGATTTTTGTGCAAGACAATTTAGATGATATGGTTGTGGATATTATAAATTCTATAGATATTGTTAATATAAGTCATGAGAAATTATCATTTGTTAATCAACTACAATTAAAGATGGATTCTTTAGTTTCCAAGATAGAAAAGAAATCTTCTTCTCTATTGAATGAAACTTTTGGTTTAAGTTACCAGTTAGGAAATGTACACTTTCTGGGACATCTTGATTTTTTCCTAAAATCACATATTTTTAGAAAATATAATGATTTAAGCCTAGAAAGGTTCCATTTAAAGGATTTAATTAAAGAGGGTTTGATCAAACCGCCTTGGATAGAACCTCGCTAGTTTTAAACCATACCTATAATGGAGTCTCCTCTACACCTATCAAAACACTAATAAAAAAATGCTTTTCATTTACCTTTTGGGGAATCAAATGAATTCATTTAAAATTTGTGTTTTGTAAGTATGTAGCTCTTATTATAAGTTTCCCAAAAACTATAATTATAAATATATTTAATTTGATTATTATATTTTTTTTCTTGTGAATGTAGGTTTTTCAAAGAACATCAAGGTCTTTGTTTCACAAATATGAAAAAATGGGAAAATGGAGAAAAAAATTCTAAAAAATACATGTCCCCTAGGTATTGATGTCCTTATTCCAACAAAAAAAGAATAAGCTAATTCAAATGCATACAAAAAAAATTATGTGGTACATAGTACACCTCTGTCCAAATTATAATTACTCTGAATTAGAAAATTAATTGAAAAAAAAATGTGCAACAAAAAATTATGAAAAAAATATACATGCCCTAGATATTGGTGTGACAAATATGTACTTTAAAAATTAGAATTGTATCCTTTCTACAAAAAAGAGTTATTTGTGACACCATAAACATCACTTTTTAAAAATGATGTTTAGTAGAAATAATAAGTTCTTAAAAATTACATAAAAGGATTCACAATTTTTTTTAATTTTTTAAAAATATAATTAGAATCTACACACAAAATATCACAAATCACTAGTTTGCTTCATCTTCAAATTCTTAATGGTTTAGCTGCTATAGGTGTGAGAAAATAAAGAACTGGTGAAAAATGTTGATTCTAATGTCAAGTTTGGTCAAAAAGTGTAACCCACTATTGTGGGATCACCCTGTAACAATTTACACAAACAATGACAACAACTCAAACCAGACAAGAAATTTATCTCACATAGACCTATAAAAGGATTCAAATTTATTTATTTTTTAAAAATAATTAGAATCTACACACAAAATCTCCCAAATCACTAGTTTGCTTCATCTTCAAATTCTTAATGGTTTAGCTGCTATAGGTGTGAGAAAATAAAGATCTAGTGAAAAATGTTGATTACAATGTCAAGTTTGGCCAAAAAGTGTAACCCACTATTGTGGGATCACCCTGTAAAAATTTGCACAAACAATGACAACAACTCAAACCAGACAAGAAATTTATCTCACAAAGATCTATAAAAGTCAGCATAATAATGAAAACAATATGAAAAAAGATGTTGATGATACTAAAGCTTTGATAGATGTTGTGTCTAAGAAGCTAGAAAAAATCAAGCTAGTAACTAAAAAGATTAGAAGATCTAAAACTAGCCAAGATAGCTCTTCAAAAGAAGATAGCCAAAAGAAGCAAAAAGAAAAGGTAACAACTACTTCAAGTAATAAAAAAGCTTATAGTCTAGAGAAGGAAAAGTTTGTTATCTGATGAAAGAGAGTAAATTACTCCCTCCTCCTCTGCATCCACTAAAGCTCTTACCATAATAATTCCAAAAGAAAAACAACATAGTTTAGCAACCCAAGAGCATGAAAGAGATTGGCTTTAGGAATTCAATGTTGTTATTGAAAATACAAAACCACTTTACATGGATGAACCTAGTTTTGCTAATAAAGAATTTGAAGATGAACAATTTGAAAAAGATTTAGTTGAGTTAACAGTTGATTATGATAATTGTGATTTTTTTTTGTAGATTTTATACATAATTTTGATGAATTAGAACTAGAATTTATTTGATTATAAGTAATTGCAAGAGACAAAACCTTGGGAATCTATTAATAAAGTTGAATTTGATGTCAAGATAAAAGGAATAGTAATAGAAAATGAAAATCCTAAGAAATTAAGACCATATTCAACATGTTCCATGCTCAACATTGATAAAATAGTTGACCCATATGATACAATCTACACATGGGCGGACACTTTAGAAAATTTCTTTGATAGAACTAGTCAATGGACAAAAACAACAAAGGTTTTATATGCAATAGGACTTCTATAAGGGAAACTGAGACACTGGTGGAATAATCTACCAAATAATGGCCCAACTACATAGATTAGTGTAGATGAAGCAATTGTTAAATAGATTGACATGGGAAAAAATAATATATTTGCAGTTGACTTTGAACAGATTAAATTTTTTATTATTGGTGATAGAAAAACTAGGATATAGAGGCAAAAAAGATGTTGCAAACAATTAATCTTGAGAATTTAGGCAAGTTTCATGAGAATAATCTTGCATTTGAACACTATATGATCATTGCTGATAAACTAAAGATGTTACAATAAAAGAATATTATTTGAATTATTTGCCTTGTAGTTTAGGTCAATGGGATGAAAACTATATTATCAAAAAGAAAGGTAAAACAATAGTCCAGTGTACATTTGTAGAACTTAAATATTTTATTGGTTATAAATTAGAGAAACAATGCTTGTTAGGTGCATTACAAAATAATGTTGATGAATATAACTACGCTTGTAATCTAAAAGAATTCTATGATTTTCCTCCAATCAACCAATTGAAAGATTTTACTTAAAGTAGTTTTTAAGAGGAAGACTTATGGAAGTAAATGTAAATGTAAGAAATGTTCCACATGTTTCAGTAAAGATTCTAGATTTGAATGAGAATATACATTTAAAAGGAGCAAGCATGGAAGAAATGGCTAGAAAATAAAATATAGAATTGTTCCTTTCCAAAGGAGGAAAATTTCTATAAATCCTCCCCAATTCTTACTTAAAAAGAGAAATAAAAAGGTCCCTAAAAGTTTTAAATTTTCTATTTATAAAGGACCTCATTATACTACAAATTGTCCCAAAAAGCTCAATCCTGATACTAAGATTTACACAATATTTGAACAAGATAATCATGATTGGGATGTGTTAAATATTCATGATATTTCTAGAGATATGGAAAACTTGTATGAATTGATAGAAATAGTCCCTCATAGATATAATATGATCAAATACAAGTCTCAAAAGTATAAGAATAAAAGGATCACTTCTTCCAATTCAAATTTCAAGACATCTTTATCAAAAGAAGATGATTTTTTGGTTACATTATTAAAGAATTATCTAAAATATGTGCAAATGAAATTGGATATTAAAAAATCCAAAGATCCCTACAAAATGGTAGGAACTAGAGAAGAAAGGAAAGATGTTGTTCAACATTTAAAAGGAATGAGGAAGCTTTGAGAAGATAAAGAACTCCAAAAGCAATTGAAGCAGTGGGCTAAAAATCCAGATCATGGATACAGAATCCCACCATGGAAAAATACCAAGCCTCATTCAAGTTTCTTCCAGAAGAAAAGATAAGTATGATTCAAACAATGTTAATTTTATTGCCATATTCAAGAAACTATATCTACTTACCAATGATGTTGCAGATTTGACAAGATTAGTTAAAACATAGTCTAAGGAGATCAAAAGGGTAAAAGCAAGAAGTTGGGTACACGAAGAGGGGATGTTTCGGCCAAAAAAAAAAATCTCGCAGAAAACGCGTACACGTTATTAAAAAAACGTGTATGCGTTTAGGATCGGGTACCCGATCCTAAAAAAACGCGTATGCACTATCAAACGTGTATGCGTTATATAATGCATACACATTTTATAACACATAAAAAATAATTATTTAAAAAAATAAATACTTTTTAGAAACACGTACGTGTTTTAGAACGCATATGCTTTTTGAAATCAAAACAAGTACACGTTTTAGAATGCGTATGCTTTTTGAAATCAAAACGCGTACACGTTTTAGAACGTGTATGCGTTTTGAACTCAAAACGAGTACGTGTACGCGTTTCTAAAAAGTATTTTTTTAAATAATCAAGAAAGTAAGGAACGCATATGCGTTTTGTAACGCATACACGTTTTGTAAAAACGTGTATGCATTTTTTAAATTCAAAATTTCCAACCCACATGTTGCCTCGGTTTTAGGCTGGGAAAAGGCTTGGCAATCCGAGCCTTAGCCTTTGACCTGCAACTAAAAAACTAAGGCAGATTGAAGAAGAATGTCCAACTTTGACAACATAGATGATGGACTTTTTTTCTGAATGAGTCTATAAAATTAAAACCCATTAGAGAACACAATGTCTACTTTCTAAATATATAATTTTTGTTAAAATTGGATTACGTTTGCTATTTTTTAATTAATTTCTAAGCAAACTAGTCCTTAAATTTGAAATATTAGGTTTTTTTGGTTTTTTAATAACTTTTTATTGGTTGAATTTCTTGTAAAAAAAATTATATGGAACCAAACTTTAGACAATTCTCTACACAATGAAAAAAAAAAGAGTCAAAAAATGTTTTGTTTAGGTCCAATTATGTTGTCCATACATGTTGATTTGAAAAAACATCAATTAAGGCCAATAAAAATTTAATAAAAAAAAAATATTCAACCAAAAATTACAAAAAAAAATCCAGACCAAACTTCATGTTGTTAGCTCTCTTTTCATAAAAGGAATTAGCAAAATAATTTTATTTGGGTCAAAAAGTGTTGTCTGTACACCTGCTTGGTATGGTAAAAAAACAGACTTTTAAAAAGTGGTTTTTATAGATCCTTATCAAAATGTAATTTCTATAAATTGGGTATTTTAATAATTTACATATTTGGAAACTAGATTCAAAATTTCAAATTTCATATTAGTGAATTTTTTTAAGATTCATTGTGGAAGTGCTTCAATTTTTCAGTCCAAGTGTGACAAATTATGAAAAACAGCAAAAACATTTCCACCTTTGGAGCTTTTTGTGTACCCAACTTCTTGCATCAGCCCAAAAATATTTCTTTTGCAGTGGGAAAAATTAAAGAAATTTCATTTAAAGATGATTATCAAAGCTCTCAATTAGAAAAAAACCTACAACTAAAGATACTAGCAACAACTCAAACAGAAGCAGTAATATTTCCAAAAGCATAGATAAGGCATGTTCTTTATTATTGGCTAATAATAGTAACTATATCAGTATTAACTTTTATTTTCCAAGATTGAAGAAGATTCCTACGAATTCATTTATGGATACTAGATCTTCACGATCTTTGGAAAAGACAAATGTTATTCCTCCTAAGTTTTGGAAGAAAAGACCTAATATACCTCATAGATATGCCATTAATAGAGAACAAATTCAAATGAGAAGGTATGCTTAAGATGTACATTTGAAATAATGGGTAAAATGTTTGTTACATATTTAATTGAATACAATGATTTAGAAGATGATGTTTTGTTGGGTTGTCACAAAGTATGAACCACTTCAATTTTGGAAGCATAAAATCTCATTAAGACATGAAGATGGTCAGATTGACATTCCTACTTTAAAAATTGTCAATCATAAATTTGAAAATAGTGGGAAAGATAGAAAGAAAGAATTTGTAAAAGAACTAATACAATCTCCTACATAATTATTTGATAAAATCATGCAACAATTTGAAAAGGATTATTGTATTATGAACCCATTGTAATTTTGGTCACAAGATCATGAAGAATGTGAGATTCAGATTAGGCTGGAATGTCAGTCAATCATTTCACATGAGCCATCTTATCTAATGAGACCACATGAAGTAAAGGAAATGGATGAACATTTGAATGAGCTCCTTGAAGGACATTTCATACATCCCAGTAAAAGTCCTTTTTTATTCCCAACATTTATAGTTAATAAGAGAGCAGAAAATGAAAGAGGTAAAAAGAGATTTTGAATAAATTATAAACCTCTCAATGATATCATCCTTCCATTTAATTATCCAATTCCATTTAGTGTTGATTTGATCAGAAGAGCTACTAACAAGAAGATATTTTCTAAGTTTGACTATAAGTCAAGATTTTGAGAGATTAAGGTTAAAGAATCAGACAAGTATAAGACTGCATTCTTAGTTTCATAGGGTTTGTATGAATGGAATGTGATACCATTTAGCCTTTGTACAACACCTGCTTATTTCCAAAGATGGATGGATCAATCCTTGAGGCATATCAAGGATTTTTGTGTAATATATATTGATGACATAATTATTATTTTTATTCTAAATCTAATCACTTGCAAAATAACTTTATGTAGTTGTCAACAAAGAAGATGGTTATTGGTAAAAATTAGATTGATTTCCTAGGATTGCATTTAGATAAGGGATATATTAAATTGCAACCTCATATTCTATAAAGGATCCAATAATTTCTTAACATTTTACAAGATAAAAAACAAATACAAAGGTTTTTAGGTTGCTTAAATTATGTCTCACCCTTCTACAAAGGTCTTATAGAAGTCAAGAAAGAAATCCAGGAGCATTTGAAGGAAAATAAGGAAGGATGGTCCTTAAAGGAAACCAAATCTATTCAACTCATAAAATCCAAATGCCAGAATTTCCCTTCATTACAAATACCCATTCTAGGACTATCATTATATTTGTATACTGATGCTTCTAATACAACCTAGTCTGTTGTATTGATATAGGAAGAGGAGAATGGGAAAATAAACATATGTGGTTATTGTTTAGGAACATTCACAAAGACAGAAAGTCGATACCATATATTTGAGAAAAAAATACTAGTTGTTAAGAAAGGGATTGAAAAGTTCAAGATATTTCTTAAGCTAGTTAAATTCATAGTGAGAAATAACAACTAGGCCATGAGAAGCTTGATAAAAAAGAAACCTAACAAAGACATTGCTCAAGGTAGAATTGCAAGATGGTACTATGAGTTTTTGGGCTATAAATTTGAAATAAAATGGATTAAAGGGGGAAATAATCCATTAGCAGATACATTAACCATGGAATTTACAACAACCATTTATAATAAAGGGATACAATTCAAGTATCCAAATTGGGTTTTCTCAGATGGTACCTATGTGTAAAAATTTAAAGATTATGATATTCCTCTCCCTTTCCTCCCAATTCAGATAATTGAATTATTGTTAGAATCTTATTTTCTAAATAAATGGCTAACAAATTTGAGAAGATTGATTGCAGAAAATCATGAAAGAGGAATTCTAGAACTTGATGCAAGATTAGAACTTCTCCAATGTTTTGGTTTGGAAGAGGCACCAATCATATGCTATATTAGAAACCCATTATCCATTGATATTCATATTACATAGTTGTTTGGCATGATGTGGCTGAAGCGAAGTAATATGAACTTATTGAAATCTATCAAATATGGCTTTAACAATAGCATTACTTTCAAACAATTTTCTTTGGAGGAATATATTGATCTTTTTGGTATATGTTTTAATCCTAACATGGAAGAATTTCTAGAACTAATTCGCAGAAATTTGTATTGTCATGGGAGAATGTATGGAACAATATTTAACTCATTTTCCTAATGTTGGTTATGATTTCCCAAGAGTGGAGTTTTATGCATTATGTAGAAATTGGTTTCTAGAAGTCAAGCTTGAAAATATGGAGATAAATTTAATACCAACACTCCTTTCAACAAGGATCAAGTTTAAAATCACATATTCTAAAGAAATTGAGAGAATAATGTATTTGTTTAGTCCACATCCCCAGGATTATGACTATGCATACCAAGAATTACTAGAAAGAATTTTGAGTCCTATTCCATTCTAGGTAGCACGTGGGCTTGTTAGTGTTGTGGTGTCACCCAAGTTAAGATGTGACAATAGGATGCAACCTTGTCCAAAAAGCAAGATCCCTCTAGACACTTGTCGGTGTTAAGTGGGCCCTTTTCACTCATGGGTTCTCAAAAAGTGATTCCTTTTCTCTTCCACTAAGTTAGTACTCACATCAGACTGCCTAATAGTTGTCTACTCCTCAGTTTGGTAGGTGATTGGGACATGTGTCACTATTGTATGGTCAAATTTTAATTCTAAATTAACTTTTATTGAGGTTATAAGCTCTATCCCTTCTATAAATGGTTGGGGATGCCTAATTGTAAGTATAGAAGTTTAGAGTATTGGTCTCAATCTTGGCATAGAGTCCATAGGACCATAATTTTGCATATTACACATATGCTCTTATCCTACGC
This sequence comes from Sequoia sempervirens, assembly GCA_007258455.2. Classification (NCBI taxonomy): domain Eukaryota; kingdom Viridiplantae; phylum Streptophyta; class Pinopsida; order Cupressales; family Cupressaceae; genus Sequoia; species Sequoia sempervirens. The sequence goes on along the minus strand of VDFB02027739.1, from coordinate 22,649 downwards.
TTCAAGCAATTTGGATAATAAAAAAATCTATATGTAATATGCAATGCTTAGAAATTAATGAGAAAATGAGAAAAATCTTATTTATTTTCACAAATTAAGGAAGAGTATGTAGACGAAAAGGGTAATTTTAAGTTTCCAGAAGTAAAAATTTTAGAATTATAATAAAAAAAAGGAATAAAAGATAAAACTATGAAATATGTACATTAATATGAGATCAATCTTCAAGTTTTTGGAGAAGGGATTTTTCCTTTATATCTACTCTTCCTATTACCAGAGAATATTTTAAGAGATGGAAACAAAATGGATTTTTTCATGTGCATTTCTCTTATGTTGATATTATTCTCCACCCTCATTTTAACTATGACATAGGTGCATGATATTTTTGAACTCTTATTAACACCAAATATTATATTTAGGATCAAGATGTGATTTCCCAATTCAAAGGAATACTAATAAAAGCTTCTAATGAAAAGAAAGGAGGAGATGCAAAAAATATTGTTAGAGCTAATTTCACTATTAGCTTAGATGGAAAGTATGTACAATTTTCTTTTTCTTTGTTGCTACAATTTAAGGGTGTCATCCTTCAGCCTGAATCTATGTATGCCACTTTAGGTGGAAGATGTATCTATAGATTGTTAAACACTGCATTTCCACCTTCAAACTTTCTAGTCGGGGTAAATTATCTAGAAGGAAACTCTAATGTTTAAGAGTATGGTAGGAATATAGATCATATTGGGTTTGATTATATAGTATTTTTATTAGTTGAAAAACTTATTCATCAATATCAACCTAGGTTCCAAGAGTTACCAATGTACCTTCTAGGAGTTTGTTTTCTGATAAACCAAGAATTCAAAGTTGAAGAGTTTCAAGCATAGATCTTAAGTTTATCCCAGAAGAAACTTTACTTGAGCAAACCTTGGAAACACCCATGGTAGACCCAATTTTTCCTCATCATCTAGATCATATTCTTTTCCCATAAATTTTCCAAATTCTGACCATAAGAAATATGTAGACTATAACCCTGAAGAAGCCATAGGGTCTTACGGCCATATCTCATTCAAACACTAGTCATTTGTAAATCGATATACTTCTAGATATTATTTAGTCTCACTATTTGAAATTAGTAGTAATCTTAAATTAATGGATAGATTAGCAAGATAGGTCAGTCAGAAACCAACTTTAACTCCTAAAGAAGATGAAAAGCAATATAGTAAAGGAAAAGGGATTAAGATAACAAAGGTAACATTAGATAGGAGTTGTATGTTAAAATAAAATCTCCTAGAGAAAGCACTGAAAAAAGAAATAATTAAAAGTTAGATGGTAAATGGTTAGATAAAAAAAGTTATTGGTTATGAACCAGGTAGATGGCCAACCCTAGAAACTTTCACTGCAATTAATTTTGACAAGAAGTTATGGGGAAGGTATAAAGCTAGACTTGATGTAGAACTTGGGGAAAAGAAAATGAATTTTGAAGCCTAAAGAAATTGGTTGGCCCAATGGATGATTTATGTGCAAGACAATTTATATGATATGGTTGTGGATATTAGAAATTTTGTAAATACTATTAATATAAGTCATGAGAAATTAACATTTGTTAATCAATAGTGTAGATGCTCAAATTATCCTGATTGATATCATGCATTCAATCTTAATTAACTAACACTGATTCTTCCTTTATCACATCCATAATAACCAATTAATTGAATAATCTTTATTTAATTAATTCCTCCTAAAAATCAAATAATACATGTTATCAGATTATTTCATCATATTCTTCCTTTAATTAAATAAATCAACTTTATTTAATTAAATCATAATGTTCTTCATTTGATTAAATAAATCGACTTTATTTAATTAAATCATAATGTTCTTCATTTAATTGAATAAATCATTTTATTTAATTAAATTACTAATCTCCCAAGTATCATCTCATTTGATTTAAATAAATCTAAATATCTAAATCAAGTGTCAAATCAAACTAACTTCATCTAAGTTAATTAATCCTAATTAAATCCTAACACTAATCCTCCATTCCTCTAGCTTTTGCAAGTTGCACATGTAAATCAATTTATTTGATTTATTAATTCCTTCTATTTTCATTCAACTATGGCATATTCTTGGAATATTATGCTTATTTGAATTCTCCCACCCAAAGGACTTTTGTCCTCCAACTTGGCATTAAAAACTCTTACATGTCCTCTCCTTGAGCCAACTTGGCATTAATTCTTCTTACATCCCTCCTTAAACAAGTCACTTCTTCAAATTCAAATTCCACCTACATGTGTTTAACATGCACATTGTTTAAAATGTGCTCCCCTCTCCTTCATTAGCATGTTCACAAGTGACACAATGTCATTGGTCCCCTCTTTAATCCCACATTCATCGTATTCGTCAATCCTCCATCCTTCTTCATTATAAATAGAGGCCTTCTCTATTGATTTAAGATCTAGATTTTAATGCAAGGTTATTATCCACAAGTTTATGCAAGTTCATTCACATTTTCATCCAATTCATCATAGAATTCATCATCCATAGCTAGGTTATTGGCATTTTTCATCAAGGATCAATCAATCATCTTCAAGCTTATCAAGGAATTGGGAAAGGGCTTCTTTCCACATCAAAAAAACACAAATTCCCCTATGGGATGTTGGTTTGAGCATTCAAATGAGATTTCATTAGCTTTTATTTGATATTTTATGTTGTTTTCTTGTTCTTATGCTTGAATGAATTTCACAAGGAATGATTGGTATAAACTTGTTTGAGGACTAATATTTATTTGTTTGTCCATGTTTGAATAGGTCTAGGTTGAAGCGTTCACATTTTGGAACCTACGGTGGGGCCTAGCCCCGTTTTTAATATTTTTTCTTACAAGTTTCATCAACAGGTTTGTTCGTGAAATCCGATGTAGCGCATCCACTGTCTGTTTCAACGCGTTGGTGGTGAATTTTGGCACATCAAATCCCTGTTATAGCACATCCACAACCCAGACCAACACATTTACCTCATGTTTCAGTGCATAGACTCTCTATTTTAGTGCATATTCTCTTTGTTTTAGCACATATGCTCTCTATTTTTTTTCTTTTATAGTCAATCTTAAAATGGCCATATCTTGGTCATACGGAGGTTTTTTTCAAAGTTTTTTTTTTAAATGGGGTAGAATTTCATAAGCTATGCAATGGTGTAGGTGTTTTTTAACTTTGATAGAGTTAAAATTTTAAAATTTCCACCTAATGTCAAATCACAATGAAACTTGGTCTAAGTTTTAGGGTTTCTATGCTTAATTGTGTTCTCTCTTTGTTCACGCAAACAAAGATTGATCGAACTATGGATGTGTTTACTCGCTATTGTTCACCTTTAGAGGGCTAGCCTTGGTGGGAAAAAGTACTCACCCCAAGGTAACGACCCAAGCAGTAATAAGCATAAGCCAAGCTCTTCCATCCACTATATAAATTTGTGGTTATGATGAAAATCGTAAAAAATGGGAAGTGGTGCATGATAACTCTCCCCCAGTATCTTTATGATGTGTAAAGACATTTTCTAAGGGTTGGGAGATCTCTCACAAGGATTTTATCATTGTACCCCCTAAACTAGATGCCCTTACTATGAACCTTTGTTTAGAATCCAAAATCCCAATATTTGTTGGTGTTAGGAGGTCAAACCTCTAGAGTCGTCCCACATATTTGTGATTCTTTGTAGAGATTAAAATTTCGTCATGGAAAATTCATGAGAACTAAAGCTTGGCTGACCCGTAGAAGTGAGTGTCATGGAGGGGAGCCAGTGTGGTCAAGCTTCTAATCATCCGCTCTGAATAAACGCAGCTAGATTTATCCAAGTGGGAATTCAACAAATATTTTCTTTTCTATCCTAGGGTTGTTCAATTTTTGAGTCAGTTAAACACATTGCTTGGATTCAAAATCTTGAAAATAAACATTTAACAAGGTCATCAAATTTTAAACCCTTTAGAGGAGGAAAATACCTTTAAAAATTCCAAGTATTACTGCTTGTCCCTAGGGATTTTTCCTTAGAGGCTTCTAAATACTTGGGCCTATTTCTCAAATTGTTTTCTCCAAAGTCAACATAAGGAAACTATGGAATTGACTTCTTGATTCTCACATAATGGACCTTGTGGGATGAAACTAAGCAAGAAGTGTGGATGTGGTAAAATGAATTCATTAATCAAGATGAAATCAATTCAACCCCACACATGTGCTTGTTTATGTTTTATCTTATGGTCTTTTGAGCAAAAATTGATCTTTTGGTTTGAAGTACTCTTAGGTAAAAGCATGTTCCTCAAAACCTTGGTCTTGTAAACAAGTTCCTCTTAGGTTCATTTAGGATCAAAACAACCAATCATTTCATCCATCTCAAGCATCAATCAAATCCCACCTCACAAACAACTTTTGAACCATTGGAAAAACCATTCATACTATAATTTTGGTAAAATCCTTCAAATCAACATCAAAATCACCTTGTTTGGATAAGTATGTGTGGATGAATCCTTCCTCATACATCTAGTTAAATTATTATACTATAATTTTATTCCAAGATAACATCCAACATCTTGGGGTTTATAAGTCCATTATCCAAATCAAATCAAATCCAATCCAAATCAAAAAATCCAAAGAATCCTAAAGTCTGTTATTCCTCCAAGGGTCTTAAAATTTCAACACCCATATCATTCACCCCTTTCATCCTTCATCTCATCATTGGTCTGAAATCCCTTAGAGGTCAACAAGGTCAAAACACTAGAAGAACATGGAATATAAACTTGCTTCATACATCATGAGTGATCTAAATCAACCAAACTATCAAAGGCTTACAATGTCGATTGATTATCAAAACTCACATTTATACAATCCATACATGGGATCATTATCTCCTACAAACCTCAATGGTACAACAAATGTGAGTATGCCCAATCTAAATTTTGGAACACCTTTCCCTATGGTAGATTTCAACAAAGTCCAAACCTACACATCTATCAACCAAACAATCAATGCACCAGTCTTCAACAAAACAACATTATCCCACCAAATCCATACATGCCAAATGTGAATATACCAAGTACAAGTTTACCAAACATGAACATTTCAAATCCACACTTGGTAAACTTTGGGATAGATATGTTAGTGAATCATACAAATGTTGTTCAAAGTCCAAACAATATGTTAACAACTTCATGTATTGATCCAATTCAAGGTAACACCATGCAAAATAAAAGTTACCTAAATCAAGGAAATGTGATTCCCAACCACAACAATGTTCAGTTTCAACCTATAATGCCAAATCTAAACATCATCCCAAATTAGAACATTGTCCAAGATCAATTTGTCCATGATCCCATACAAACACCACAAGTATACATTCCAAATCTACTTGAACAAAAACCAAATCAACTATATCAAGGGTGTCAAGATCAAAATCAAGATCAAATTGCTACACTTACCAAAATATTTGATTCATTGCGCCAAGAGACATCTCCACCCCAAAATCAATACACTCTTCCATTGGTTAAACCATGTCATAAAAGCATTGAGTTGTGTTCACAACCACATCAAGAATAATATCTCCAATGTCAAGAGGTTGGATATCAAGATCAACAACAAACCCAATCACCACATCTCAAAGATCAATCACCACATCTCCAAGATCAATCACAACAAGAATCCCCTCAACAAGCATGAATATCACAAGATCACAAACGTGAATACACTCCTTTTGGAGATCCAATCGAATCAGTGCTAAGAAAGATACTCAATGAAAAACTTATCACTCTTCCAAAAGTAAGTGCTTTCAACTTTTTCCTAGACTTCCCTTGGAATAGGTATATATCTTACTGTGAGTATCATAGAGAAAATCTTCATAAAACATCAAATTGCATTCAACTCAAAAATATCATCCAAGTCCTTATTGATCAACAAAAAATAATTATTGAGGACAATGATCAAGATTCAACCACTAGTGATAGCAGTGACAATCTCTCCACCACAACTGTTGAGAAAAATGATCAAGATCAATCCATCAATGAGCACCTTGAAGCTATGTCTACCTCATCCAATGATCAAATCAACATATATCAAGAGTCACTTTTCAATCATGATCAAAATCCACCAACAATACCCAACAGTGATCCAATTCAAGAAATGTTAACATCATTTGATCCTATGGTTGAAAACATTGACAATCTCCCCACCATAATTTTTGGAAACCATGATCAAGATCTATCCATCAATGAGCACCTTGAAGAAGTTTCTACCTCATCCGATGATCAACTCAACATACATCAAGAGTCACTTTTTAGTCATGATCAGAACCCCTCAAACAACGATCTATTTCAAGGAGTGTTAGAATTATTTGATCCTATTGACATAATCCATGATCCATCGGCCAATGATCATATTGAAAATGTTTGTACATCATCCAATGAGTTTGAGGACATATCTCAAGAATTCATTCCAAGGCATGATCAACATCTTTCACCAAAGTGTAACAATGGTCCTTTCCAAGACATATTGACATCCTTCAACCTCATGATTGTAGATATTGAAGGAATCTTCAACTCCATACTTGATCAAAATCCACTCAAAGCTCAAGTGGATATTGAGCCACTTCCCATGCCTAATGAAGACATCCAATAACCCTTTGTAATAAATCCATCCTTTGAAACTGACCCATGTCAAGAACTTGATCCAAAGCATGTCAAAAGCAATTCCAAAATTAATCAAGATCAAGAATTTGTATCTCCAAGATATGACAATGATCTAAAGGACATTGTCCTATCTATACAAGATGTCACAAATAATTATCATATCCATATATCATACATACTCCTCCATCTACCCATGAGATACTTTCTTTGCATGGACATGTAGATAACCTTCATTAAAAACAAGAGTCTCATACTCTTGATATCATTACCAAGGAACAAGAGTCTCCTACTCTTAACATTTGTACACATGATCAAGATACAAAAAAATCTAGAGACATGTCAAAAATGGGCCATGAAGAAGGATTCTACAGAAGTTGTGAATCAGAAACATCCTGTGAAGGAATATCAAAAATAAATCATGAGGGAGACTTTTACGTGGATAGTGAATCATCAACACCTCTTGAAGAAGCATTAAAATTTGATATTTCACAAGATCAAGCCAAAGATATGAATCAGGAAGTTATCCCACTTATGGATGATCCTATCACTTATAAACTTGGATCACTTACCTTTTTTAGGGAAAACTATCCTATCAATAAAGAAGCTATCACCTTTTAAGATCCATAATAGAGTAGAGTAGCACCTTTTTTCCAAGGTAAATCATATCCTATTGCGAATAAATTTTTTCAAAGGATGAATTATCAAGGCAAAGGATTAGGCCTACATGAATAGGGTATCCTAGAACAAGTGCAAATTATTGGCGGTCCTAAGCATCAAGGTCTTGGTTATTCAAATTAAGGGATCTAAAAATATCAGTGATACCTCTATAATACTAGGGGCAATCTTATCTAGTGCAAGCATCAACATAGGAAGCATGAAGAGTCCTTGTGGTGAAACCAATGTCAATACTACAACCAGCCACATCATGAATCTTCATCCACCCATCACCCCATCCACAAATTGGGACCAACATCAAAATAAAGATTTGAATCAAAGCACAAAGAACATTGTCAAAGAAAAAGAATATAAGAAGCATAATGGACAAGTTAAATACACATGGATACCAAATAATACAAAGAAAGATTATCCCTATCAAAATCAATCATTCAAAGAAACTATGGGGAAAAATAAAAAAGGGAAAAGTATCCATCAAAGATTCCCACAAAGGAAAAGAAGGATACTCAAGCAACACACAAAGTATATCAAGCAGTTGGTCCTAATTCCACACACACTTTCGTATCCACCCATCATTGCTCATCTTCCCAAGTTTGGAGAGTCAAAGGTTCCAAACTATCAACCAATCCATCTTTTATTCCTAAACACACTCCATCCACACCTCCACACATGATATCCAATTCTCAAATTGACCATGTATTGGCAGCCACCCTTCATCATAAGGATTCAAAGGGCATCCTATCACGATGTGAGCACAAAGATAGAGTTAACTCTGATATTAACAAAGTAGATCAAGAATCTCAAAAGTTGTATTCAAGTGCACGTATCTTAGAAAAGCAACTTCTTCAAGCAGGATATTGATGGCACGTTATGATAAAATAATCTACATCGACACCACCAAGTGGTTTAGCATGAGCTTAAAATATTTCAAATAAATAAAAAATCATGAAAATAATAAAGATAAAAATCATCCTTTAGTGAAAACCGCATGGGCAACGCTTTGGGCAGGTACCACAATGAAAACCTGGAAAATAGGCATCATGTGTAGAATCGAGCATCTACATGTATTATTTTAGGTGAAAGCATCTTATCTCATCCATCAAAAATCCAACATTCCATCCATCTCATCCATAATAAATCCATTCATCCATGAGCCATTTATCCAATTCATTTTCATCCATTTACATCCATCATCCACATTATCTTGATCTTGATAAAATTTTGGTGCAAACTTTACATTTGATTATGGTAAACATCTTGACATGGGTCATTTTCATTGATCCTATCCTACCCAACATTATCTGAGCCATAAAGCACTATCCCAATGAGAATCCTCAGTTAGAACACCTTATCTTATCACAAGATAATCCTTGGCATCATTTGCATGCTTACCATGTCCATCCATCCATACACCTATCCAAGCATCTATCCATGGCATTCCATACATTGCTAGACACTGGGGGTAGATATTTACATCTTGCTTCGGGAATAAATCCTGATCTATATCTTCCAACTTATGTGGTGATCCAAACATTGGCAAACATGAAATCAAATTGGTCCAAACATTTGTGAGCCAAAAATCCAAATCACTAGCCCATGGCATACTTTGATGAGAAGATGTTCCTTATCAAGCTTTATCTTTCATCGAACATCAATCCAAACAATCAATATTAGTCGCATCTAATTTGCACGCCAATGTCACATCAAATCATTCAAACAAATTTTGTTCCAAATCAAGCTTCAAAATCTTAATCAATCAAATCCAATCAATCCATCATCATCTCGGGATATCCTTCCCAGTCCTTGTATTGCTTAACACTATCCTTGCATTGTTGTGTATCCTCAACAATGTTGTCATCATCAATCTTGATCAATCAAATCCAATCAATCCATCATCATCTTGAGATATCCTTCCCAGTCCTTGTGTTGCTTAACACTATCCTTGCATTGTTGTGTATCCTAAATAATGTTATAATCATCAATCCATCAATTGAATCCAATCAATCCCTCATCATCTTGGGATATTCATCGTAATCCTTGTGTTTCTTAACACTATCCTTGCATTGTTGTGTATCCTCAACAATGTTATCATCATCAATCCATCGATCTGATCAATCAACCCTAGCTTGTTTTTCAACAAAATCCCAAAATAGAGCACTGATATCATCACACATATCCAAATTTTCAAAATCATGTGAAAATCCAAAAACATCCAAAACATATCAAAATCCCAAAATAGGTCAAAAAGTTAGAAAAAGTCAAAAACATGCTATCTGAACTATGTTGTCTTTGAGCTTAAACATAGGCAAGGCCATTATTGATGGACACCCAAGACACAAAATCTAAAAACATTCATAAATATCACAAAACACCAAAAACATTGAAATTTTTTGAAAATCAAAACATTTGTAAAACATATGAAAAATACCAAAAACAGCCTCAAAACAGTTTAAAACATCAAAAACATCCAAATATTTGAAAAAAAAATCCATCCATCTTGTTTCACAATCACCCGAAATAAACATCCACTCATAATAAATGATCATCACCCCCAACCTTTGGTGAAACAATAGGAAACAGGTATAGCAAATCAAAAGTGAAAACTCAAATGTCAAGGTCTCAAGTCTAGGTCGGTAGGTAAACAAGTTGGTAAACTCTTGATACTAATAGCCCATCATCTAGTTTGTCCCAAATCATCTGATAATATCATGTCCTAGGATGCATCCTTCCTACAATGGACATCAACATCAGGCATCACCATAGTTTAGTCTTGGCTAGAGGTATGAAGAACATTAGCTTGTTTGTTTACTTGATCTTTGTCTTGTTGATTTATCTTATTGCATTCATTCCAATGACCTCTTGATGATGTCTAATTAAGAGGTTTTAGAGAGAAAGGAATGGGGCAATGATCATTATCTTTTGTCTGATGTGCTTGTTGGATATTATTGTAATATAACTTTGTTCATGCGTGTTTTGTTTGGTTCATAGGGAGGGTGTTTTAGGTGTTCTTTTGACCATATAGGAAGGCTTTCCTTTCTATGTTTTGGTCTGAGATGTTTGAAATATCTGAATTGCATTCTAAATAAGGTTTCGTATGCCAAGTGTGAACAAGGATACTCCTATCTAATTGTCAAGTCAAAGTCCATCGCACTAGGTACAACACCATCCTAGTTCTTTATACCTTGATGCATCGTATCTATGTGTTTTATCAAACATAAGGTAAGTAAGCTCTTTTAAAATCCCAATCCTTGATAAGCAATACATCATCATCATTCATCGTCATCTCTAATAAAGTCTTGGCAGATCATGGACTTGTTGGATCCTCTTGTCATCATCTCATTTCTTATTTCCTCTCTCCATGCTAACATGGTGCCATGACAGTGAACCAAACATTACCAATGCATCCATCCTACATCCATAAACTCTCAACATACCACATATCATTTATATCATACATAATAGGAAACATCGATCATTTCACATGCATTGTATTGCACCATAATATAGATTGGTTATTCTAAGCATCTTAAAACCATCTCATTTGCATCATCATCAAACCATTCATACGTCCATCTTGAACCTCTTTTTCATGAGATCGACCCTCAAATCAAAATTTTCGCTCGATCTCTCGAGGGGCCAGTGTACCAATATACTTCTTTCCACTGGGGCATCTGAAAAAATAAAGAAATTTTTAACTTTTGATCTCGGAAAGGTTATTATTTGAACCAACACAATAGGTACATTGCTTCAAAGAGGGGGGAAATGTAGATGCTCAAATTATCCTGATTGATATCATGAATTCGATCTTGATTAACTAACACCAATTCTTCCTTTATCACATCCGCACTAACCAATTAATTGAATAATCTTTATTTAATTAATTCCTCCTAAAAATCAAATAATACACATTATCAGGTTATTTCATCATATTCTTCCTTTAATTAAATAAATCAACTTTATTTAGTTAAATCCTAATGTTCTCTCTTTAATTAAATAAATCAACTTTATTTAATTAAATCCTAATGTTCTTCATTTAATTGAATAAATCATTTTATTTAATTAAATTACTAATCTCCCAACTATCCTCTCATTTGATTTAAATAAATCTAAATATCTAAATCAAATGTCAAATCAAACAAACTTCATCTAAGTTAATTAATCCTAATTAACTCCTAACACTAATCCTCCATTCCTCTAGCTTTTGCAAGTTGCACATGCAAATCAATTTATTTGATTTATTAATTCCTCCTATTTTCCTTCAAATATGGCATATTCTTGGAATATTCCACTTATTTGAATTCTCCCTCCCAAAGGACTTTTGTCCTCCAACTTGGCATTAAAAGCTCTTACATGTCCTCTCCTTGAGCCAACTTGGCATTAATTCCTCTTACATCCCTCCTTACACAAGTCACTTCTTCAAATTCAAATTCCACCTATATGTATTTAACATGCACATTGCTTAAAGTGTGCTCCCCTCTCCTTCATTAGCATGTTCACAAGTGGCACAATGCCATTGGTCCCCTCTTTAATCCCACATTCATCCTATTCTTCAATCCTTCATCCTTCTTCATTATAAATAAAGGCCTTCTCTATTGATTTAGGATCCAAATTTTGATGCAAGGTTATTATCCACAAGTTTATGCAAGTTCATTCACATTTTCATCCAAGTCATCAGATAATTCATCATTCATAGCTAGGTTGTTGGCATTTTTCATCAAGGATCAATCAATCATCTTCAAGCTTATCAAGGAATTGGGAAAGGGCTTCTTTCAACATCAAAGAAGCACCAATTCCCCTATGGGATGTTTGTTTGAGCATTCAAATGAGATTTCATTAGCTTTTATTTGATAATTTATGTTGTTTTCTTGTTCTTATACTTGAATGAATTTCATAGGGAATGTTTGGTTTAAAATTGTTTGAGGACTAATATTTTTTTGTTTGTCCATGTTTGAACAGGTCTAGGCTAAAGTGTTCACAAATAGTAATTAAAAATGGATTCTTTAGTTTCCAAGATAGAATAGAAGTCTTCTTATTTGTTGAATGAAACTTCTGGTTTAAGTTATCAATTAAGAAATGTACAAGAATCTGCACAAACAATGGTAGCAACTCAAACCAGACAAGAAAGTTATCTCACATAGATTTATGGCAAACAACATAATGATGAAAATAACAAGAAAAAAAAATGTTGATGATACTAAAGCTTTGATAGACATTGTGTCTAAGAAGCTAGAAAATATAAAGATGGTAACTAAAAAGATTAGAAGATCTCAAACTGGCCGAGATAACTCCTTAGAAGATAGCCAAAAGAAGGAAAAAGAAAAGGTAACAACTACACCAACTAAGCCAAAAAAGGTTATAGTCTAGAGAAGAAAAAGTTTGTTCTCTAATAAAAGAGAGGAAAATACTACCTCCTCCCCCGCATCCACTAAAGCTCCTGTCATAATAATGGCAAAAGTAAAAGAACATAGTTTAATGACCCAAGAGCATGAAAGAGATTGGCTTCAAGAAGTCAACATTATTACTAAAAATAAAAAGCCAGCTTACACAGATGAACTTGTTTTCGCTAATAAAGAATTTGAAGATGAACAATTGAAAAAGATTTAGTTGAGTTAACAGTTGATTTTGATAATTGTGATTTTTTTATAGATTTTGTACATAATTTGAATGAGTTAGAATTAGAATTTTTTTATTATAAGCAACTACAAGAGACATAACCTTGGGAATCTATTCATAAAGTCGAATTTGATGTTGAGATGAAATACAGAGTAACAAAAAATGAAAATATTGAGCAATTAAGACCATATGCAACAACAGGTTACATTTTCAACATTGATAAAATAGTTGACCCATATGATACAATTTGCACATGGGTAGATACTTTAGAAAATTTCTTTGATATAAATGGTCAATGGACATAAAAAACAAAGGTGTTATATGCTATAAGACTTCTATTAGGGAAATTGAGACATTGGTGGAATAATCTACCAAATAATGGCCCAACTACACAAATTAGTGTAGATGAAGCAATTGTTAAACATATTGACATGGGAAAAATGATATATTTGCAGTTGACTTTGAATAGTTTAAATTTTTTATTATTGATTTATTATGTGGTGATAGAAAAGCTAGGCTACATAGGCAAAAAATATGTTGCAAGCAATGAAGCTTAAGAATTTAGGTAAGTTTCATAAGTATAATATTGCATTTGAAAACTATATGATCATTTCTGATAAAACTAAAGATGTTACAACAAAATAATAATATTTGAATTCTTTTCCTTGTGTTTTGGGTCAATGGGTTGAAGACTATATCATCAGAAAGAAATGTAAAACAATACCCCATTGTATATTTATAGAACTTAAATATTTTATTGGTTATAAATTGGAGAAATATTGCATATTAGGTGCATTACAAAATAATACTAATAAATATAACTACACCTGTAATTTGAAAGAATTTTGTTATTTGCCTCCAATCAAGTAGTTGAAAGATTTTACCAAGTTAAAGAAATTCAAGAGGAAGACTTGTGGAAGTAAATGTAAATGTAAAAAAATTTCCATATGTTTCAATAAAGATTCTATATTTGAAGGAGAATATACATTTAAAAGGGGCAAGCATGGCAAAAATGACTGCAAAAGAAAAAATATAGAATTGTTCATTTCTAGAAGAGGAAGTTTTCTAGAAATTCTCCCCAATTCTTACTTAAAAGGAGAAATAAAAAGGTCCCTAAAAGTGTTAAAATATTTATTTTCAAAGGACCACATTATGCTACAAATTGTCCCAAGAAGCTCAATCTTGGTACTAAGATTTATGCAATATTTGAACAAGATAATCAGGATTAGGATGTGTTAAATATTCATGATATTTCTAGAGATATGGATAACTTGTATGAATTGATAGAAATAGTGCCTCATAGATATAATATGGTCAGATACAAGTCTCAAAAAGATATGTATAAAATAATCACTTCTTTTAATTCAGATTCTAAGACATCTTTATCAGAAGAAGACAAATATTTTCCAGTTACAATATTAAAAAAATATCTAAAATATGTGTAGATGAAATTGGATATTGAAAAATCCAAAGATCCCTACAAAATGGCAGGAACTAGAGAAGAAAGGAAAGATGTTAATCAACATTTAAAAAGAATAAAGAAGCTTCAGGTAAATAAAGAAGAACTCGAAAATCAATTGAAGCAGTGGGATAAAAATCCATCACACAATCCAGTTCATGAATATAGAATCCCACCATGGCAAAAGAACAATCCTAGTTCTTCAAAACATTCTTCCAAAAGAATAGATAAGTATGATTCACATAATGTTGATTTTATTGCCATATTCAAGAAACTGGATCTACTTACCAATGGTATTATAGATTTGACAAGATTAGTAAAAACACATTCTAAGGAGATCATAAATATTTCTTCTACAGAGGGAGAAATTAAAGAAATTTTGTTTAAAGATGATTATCAAAGCTCCCAATCAGAAAAACCTACAACTGAAGATACTAGCAACAACTCACACAAAATCAGAAGCACTTCCAAAGGCGGAGAAAAGGCATGTTCTTTATTATTGGCTAATAATGGTAACTATAATGATGTTTTGTTGGGTTATCTTTTCCCCACATTAAAGTATGAACCACTTCAATTTTGGAAGCATGAAATTTCATTAAGACATGAAGATGGTTAGAATGACATTCCTACTTTGAAAATTATCAATCATAAATTTGAAAATAGTGGGAAAGATAGAAAGAAAGAATCTGTAAAAGAGCTAACAAAATCTCCTACAAAATTATTTGATGAAATTAGGTAGCAATTTGAAAATAATTGTTGTAGTATGAACCCATTGTAATTTTGGTTAGAAGATCACAAAGAATGTGAGATTCAGATTAGGGTAGAATGTTAGTCAACCATTCTACATGATCCAACTTATCTAATGAGCCTTTTTGAAGTAAAGGAAATGGATGAACATCTGAATGAGCTCCTTGAAGGACATTTCATACATCCTAGTAAAAGCCCTTTTTCATGCCCAACATTTTTGGTTTACAAGAGAGGAGAAAACGAAAGAGGTAAAAATGAATTGTATAAATTATAAGCCTCTCAATGATATCATCCTTCCATTTAATTATGCAATTCCATTTAGTGTTGATTTGATCAAAAGAGCTGCTAACAAGAAATATATTTTCTAAGTTTGACTAAAGTCTCTTTTCTAACAAATTAAGGTTAAAGAATAAAAAAGGTATAAGACTACATTCTCAATTCCATAGGGTTTGTATGAATGGAATGTGATGCCATTTGACCTTTGTACAACACCTGCTTATTTCCAAAGATGGATGGATCAAGCCCTAAGGCATCTTAAGGATTTTTGTGCAGTATATATTGATGACATAATTGTTTTTTTTTTTTTTTTGAATATGATCACTTGAAACATTTAGAAGAACTTTATGCAGCTATAAGAAAGCATAGAATTTTCTTGTCAGCAAAGAAGATGGTTATTGGTAAAAATCATATTGATTTCCTAGGATTGAATTTAGATAAGGGAAATATATAATTGCAACCTCATATTCTACAAAGGATCCAAGAATTTCCTAACATTTTACAAGATAAGAAACAAATACAAAGTCTTAGGTTGCTTAAATTATGTATCACCCTTCTAAAAAGGTATTGCAGAAGACAAGAAAGCAATCCAAGAGAGCTTGAAGGAAACTAAGAATGGTCCTTAAAGGCAACAAAAGTTGTTCAATGCATAAAATCCAAATGCCAGAATTTTCCTTCATTACAAATACTAGTTCTAGGACTATCATTGTATTTGTATACTGATGCTTTTGACACAACCTAGTCTATTGTATTGATACAAGAAGATGAGAATGGGAAAAGCAACATATGTGGTTATCGTTCAAGAAAATTCACAGAGATAGAAAGTAGATACCATATATTTGAGAAAGAAATATTGGTTGTTAAGAAAGGGATTGAAAAGTTCAAGATATTTCTTAACCCAATTAAATTCACAGTGAGAACTGACAGCCAAATTATGAGAAGCCTGCTCAAAAAGAAGCTTAACAAAGACATCATCCAAGGTAGAATTACAATATATGTTTTTGGGCTATGACTTTGAAATGGAATGTATTAAAGGGGAAAATAATCCATTAGCAGATACATTAACCAAGGAATTTGCAGCAACCATTTATAATGGAGGGATACAATTCAAGGATCTAGATTGGGTTCTCTTAGATGGAACCTTTATGTATAATTTGCAAGATTTTGACATTTCTCCCCCTTTCCTCCAATTCAGATAATTGAATTATTGTTAGAATCTTATTTTCTAAATAAATAGCTAATAAATTTGAGAAGATTGATAGCAAAAAATTATGAAAGAGGAATTCTAGAACATGATGCAAGATTGGAATTTCTCCAATGCTTTGGTTTGGAAGAGGCACCAATCGTATGCTATGTTGAAAACAAATTATCCATTGATATCCATATTACACAATTGTTTGGCATGATGTGGTCGAAGTGAAGTAAGATGAACCTATTGAAATATATCAAACATGGGTTTATCAATAGCATTACTTTCAACTCATTTGCTTTGAAGGAGTATACTGATCTTGTTGGTATATCTTTTAATCCTAATATGGAAGAATTTTTAGAATTAATTCACAAAAATCTATATTATGCCATGGAAGAATGCATGAAACAATACTAAACTCATTTTCTTAATGTTGGTTATGATTTCCCAAGAGTGGAGTATGCATTATGTAGAAATTGGCTGCTAGAAGTCAAGCTCAAAAATATGGAGATAAAGTTAAGACCAACTCTCCTTGCAACAAGGATCAAGTTTGATATCACCTATTTTGAAGAAACTGAAAGAATAATGTATCTCTTTAATCAACATCTTCAGGATTGGGACTATGCATATAGAGAACTACCAGAATTTTTTTTGAGTCCTATTCCATTCTAGATAGCATGTGGGCTTGCTAGTTTCGTGATGTCACCCACGTTAGGATGTGACAACAGGATGCAACCCTATCCAAAATGCAAGACCCCTGTAGCCACTTATGGGTGTTAAGTGGGCCCTTTTCACTCATGGGTTCTCAAAAAGTGATTCCTTTTATCTTCCACTAAGTTAGTGCTCACGACCAACTGCCTAACAACTATCTACTCCTTAGTGTAGTAAGTGTTTGGGACATGGTCGTATTTCAATTTCGGATTAAATTTTATTGAGATTATAAGCTCTGCCCCTTCTCTAAATGATTGGGGATGCCTCATTGTAAGTATCAGAGTTTAGAGTCTTGGTCTCAATCTTGGCATAGAGTCCATAGGATCATAATTCTGCATATAAGATGTATGCTCTTATCCTACACTTTGAGCGATTTAGATAATCAAAATTTTGTATGTAATATGTAATGCTTAGAAATTAATGAGGAAATGAGTAAATTATTATTTATTTCCATAAATTCAAAATATTTATGCTAATTATTCTATTTTTAAGGATTGTGTGTATGCTCAAAATGGCCATTAAACATATTTTTATTTTCTTGAGAAAAAAATGGTAAAAGTGATTAATGGAATTGTATGATTTTTTGTGTAAATCTCATATGATTTTTCTATAGAATATAAATTTTGATTTTATGTTTGATTTCATAACATTTGACATCTTTGATTGATTCAATTTTAAAAATATCTATTTATCTAAATATCAAATTTTATAACTTCTATTAAGGGCTTCACCATCTTTGATTCTAAGGAGAATGCACATGTATGGCATCACTTCCAACCACCTTATTCTCATGAATGCCTAGGGAAAATCACTTCTCACACTATGCTATAAGATATACACATCATTTCTATATTTTGTTTAGCATATTTATATTATTTTATTGATTGTGTATACATCTAAAATTGGTCTGGAAAAAATTAATTAAATACTAGTTATTTAATTAATAAAATATTTATTTCCTCTACTTATAAATAAATTGCAAAAATTATTTATATAGTTCATATTTCTTAATTCTTCTTATCTAAACCACTTTCTTCATGATTTCATTAAATAAAAAAATTTAACTAATTTGTTTTATTTGATTAATTCCCTCCAACTAAATTTGAATTTTAAAATTGGAATTTAGTCACATTTCTCCATATTTTCTAACCTCCTTCCACCTCACCATGTGTCACATGAAATTAATTATTTCTAATTTATAAATGGGAATTTATTGTCAACAATTTTAACAACCTCAGAGACACATGGCTTCTCCTTTTCACTTATTCCCTTCTACACTTGGCAAGCTTGTTCTATTAAAGGGAACAACATCCTTGATTCTCTCTAACCTCTTCGCTTCTCACTGTTGATCTCTCCAGACTAAATCCTCATTGTCCATTGTTGCCACATCACTTGATGCCTTGGTGAAATCTATAAATAGAGGCTCATTTATAGCTTTTCATATAGAGAGCATAACATAAATTAACTCTACATAAATACTTTCAGCATTTGTGAGCTTCACATTGGCATTTTAGCTTAGAATTTAGCATTTGATTTCAAGTAGAGTTATAAAGGAAATTTCATTTCTAGGAACTTAATTGTTGCATTATCATTATAGAATTTCCATAGCATATCCATTAGCTTAGAATTAAATCATTGCATCATTTAGCATCATTTTGTATACATCATCATATCATTCAACACATCATTTAGCATATCATCCATCAAATTCATCAATTGTGTAGATGTAGGTATAGTTTCCTGCATTTTAGTTCAATGGCTTCTCATTTCTTAGGTGTCATCCTAGTAGTCTAGTACATACCTAAAATCTGAGAGCACTAATACAAGATCCTTAAGAATAGAGGATGATGGAACGACTTTGAGGAATCACTTTATCAGTTGTATTGTTAAATTTGATTTCCTTAATATAACACGTTGCACCGATTGTGTGTTGAATGCTTACTTGTTTGTTTTACACATTTTCACATGATACATTTTGGTGCCCACTGTGGGGCTGAGCCCCTATTATTTTAACATTTTATAGAAAGGGTGCTTACAGGTTCAGACGTGAATTCTTCTGGCGCAACCGCTAATTCTTCCAACGCACCCAGAATATTTTCTCGCGCATACACTGACTGTTATGACGCAACCACAAGTTCTTTGGGAACATCCAAACCATTCATGGACGCATTAGGGGGTTTCTATAGTGCATTAATTACTTTCTATATCACATTCATTAATTTCTATAACGCATATAATACTTTTTGTAATGCATTCACTGCATTCTCAGGCACATCTACCTTTTTAGTGCATTGAATTACTATAATGGCACATTTAATTTTCATTGCAAAATAATCCAGATTCTAAAAACTGATGAATGTTTTTCTCTTGTGTAGGTTTCATAAACATTGTTAGAGACTCTACTGAAACTCTTGAACATTGTCAAAGAAAATTTATTCAAAACTACTAATAAATTTTATGCAAGGGCTGGAGTTGATTTATTTCCTTTTGGTTAATTTAGGAATCTACATTAATTAGGAGGGAAAGAACACCATGTTTTATGTGCTTGATGGATGGTAGGCATATGGTCTCCCATTAACTGGGTGACCGAAAATCTAGACCCATTCATTTTTATTTTTTTTTATCCTTAGAGGGCCTGCCTTGTGGGAAAAAGTAATCACCCAAGGGAACAACCCAACTGGGAACACATTAAACCCAAGCGACTTCCACCCGGTATATAAGTGTGGGTACTTGAGGAAAGTTCAAGTATCACGAGGATTGTTCCAACAAGAAGGGAAACAATGGTCTCTTGTTGTATGGATGATCCCCCAAGAATGAAATTCCTATACTAGAACCTTTTGTTATAGTAGGTCAAAATCCCATTCTATTTACTGGCGCAAAAGGTCTAACCTTTGAAGTCATCCCACATTTTTGTGACTTTTAGTAGAGATGAGAAGTATGCCATGGGAGATTCATGGGTATTGAAGCTTGGCTGACCTGAGAAGTGAGTGTCGTGGAGGGGAGCCAATGTGGTCAAGCTTCTAATAATCTACTAAAAGTAGGTGCAACTGGAGTAAAATCCAAGTGGGAATCCAATAAATATTTTCCTACATAGCCTTAGGTTTGTACATGTTTGATGTGTTTTACCAATGTTTTTTTAAGCAAATTTCAAACAAAATATCACACACTGGAAGTGAAAATATTGATTCAGAAAACATCCTCTGAAACAAACAATTCTTTGACTGGAAAATCAGAAAAAATCAAACAAACTTGCAAGAAACTATGACATTTTCCCAATTCAGCACATCCACTTCTTATTTTAGTGCATTAACACCATTCTCTAGCGCATCCATCTGTTGTTATAGCGCATACACCATATCTTCCAGCGTATCCATTGCATTATGTAGTGCATTCACCCATTATTGTAGCGCATCTACCCCATACTTTGGCGCATTCAAACCATTATGTAGCACATCTAATCAATCCTACAATGCATTCAAGCCTTTATGTAGCACATCCATCCAATACTTTGGCACATTCAAGCCATTTTTTAGTGCATCCAATCAATCTTGTAGTGCATCCAAGCCATTATGTGGCACATTCAAGCCATTCTATAGCGCATCTACCTTTCAGTGCATACATTGACTATTACAGCGCATCCACTAGATTTATAACCAGAAAGCTAAATTTGATCCCCTATCCAGCATTTTGAACCCAAATTTAGGGATCTTTTCCATAGAAAAGTTCATTCCTTATCCCATCATTTCTTTAAACTTGGAAACATTAGCATTTACAAGTGAAATCATATACCTAAACTTTGATCAAACATCTAAAAGTTCCCAACCATCATCAAATCCAAATTTGATCATCAAGTTGAGTTTCACCATCAGGATTTGTCATCCTTCATCCAGAAACAACAAAATTTACATCAAATTTGATAACATAGGTCCCATCAATAGAATTTATCATTCTATTCGATCTAGGTATCCCTTTGGCACTCCTAAACAATGATCAAAATTTAGCAAACCTTCATCACTTGCATGCTCGTTTTAACAAGACGCCAAGAGAAAAAACTTAAGGATAAGGAACTTGAACCTCAAAACACCATGGGTGAAACAGAAGAAAACCATTTCCACAAAATCCTTCAAAATAAAACAAAAGAAATAACAAAGGAAATAGAGCAAGCAAACCAAGATCCCAAATTTCAAAAATTCCTAGAGAGGATCTTTAAAAAGAATGGAGAAAAATATCTTCTAATGTTAGCAAACAAAGGGGTCAAATTACCAAGTGATTTTGATGTCAACAAATTGAAAGAAACACCAAAGAAAACTGAAATTGAAACAACAAATAAAATTGAACTTGAAACACCAAATGCATATCAAATGGCTGCCCTAACAAATCAAATGAAGAACCTTCAACAAAAATTACAAGACATGCAAAGAGGGACTACCTTCAATTAATGAGGTTATGTGTGTAAACACATCACTTCAAAGAGGGTAAAAATGTATACATCTAAAATTGGTTTGGAGAAAATTAATTAAATACTAGTTATTTAATTAATAAAATATTTATTTCCTCTACTTATAAATAAATTGCAAAATTTATTTATATAGTTCATATTTCTTAATTCTTCTTATCTAAACCACTTTCTTCATGATTTAATTAAATAAAAAAATTTAACTAATTTGTTTTATTTGATTAATTCCCTCCAACTAAATTTGAATTTTAAAATTGGATTTTAGTTACATTTCTCCATGTTTTCTTACCTCCTTCCACCTCACCATGTGTCACATGAAATTAATTATTTCTAATTTCTAAATGGGAATTTATTGTCAACAATTTTAACAACCTCAAAGACACATGGATTCGCCTTTCCACTTATTCCCTTCTACACTTGGCAAGCTTGTTCTATTAAAGGGAACAACTTCCTTGATTCTCTCTAACCTCTTCGCTTCTCACCATTGATCTCTCCAAACTGAATCCCGATCGTCCATTGTTGCCATATCATTTGATGCCTTGGTGAAATCTATAAATAGAGGCTCATTTACAACTTTCCATATAGAGAGCATAGCATAAATTTACTCTACAAAAATACTTTCAACATTAGTGAGCTTAACATTGGCATTTTAGCTTAGAATTTAGCATTTGATTTCAAGTAGAGTTATAATGGTAATTTCATTTTTAGGAACTTAATTGTTGCATTATCATAAAAAAATTTCCTTAGAATATCCATTAGCTTAGCATTTTATCATTGCATCATTTAGCATCATTTTGTATACATCATCATATCATTCAGCACATCATTTAGCATATCATCCATCAAATTCATCAATCATGTAGATGTAGGTATA
>VDFB02027738.1:0-35569 GCA_007258455.2 Sequoia sempervirens | reverse complement strand
TCAGTAGCTATGGTGGTGCACCTAATACAACAGGATAAAGTCTCAAAGGACGAGCTTAAAGCATAGGTGGCCGGCTTGACTACTTATATCCAACAATGGTCTTTAGCTGAAGACACGCCTACCACATCCGTGGCTCCACCCCAATTGTTGTCCAAGGAACAAATTGACAAGCTGGAAAAAAGAAAGAACTTGGAAAAAACTATAGAGAGCTAGTTCTGACAGGTTCTATATGTCGGGAACATGGGTATCAATCACATTGCTCGAAAAACCAACAAGTTCTTGGATTTACAACAATCTCTAGAAGGCACAAAGAAGCTTTGCACTGACTTTCCTACAATGTATAAGTCCACCTATCCAAAGATCAAGGCTATCCTCCAACTGCCAAGCACGACATGGGAAAATGAGCTCGCGTTCAAAAGGGATGACCATTGGCTAGTGGATGTGTGGAAGCAAGACTTTGATAACCGGAAAGAAAGGTTGGAGCAGGTAATTGATAAAGTGGATCCAGATATTGAATAGGTCAAGGAAATTAGGGTGGATTGCGCCTGATATCTGAGGCTAATGACAAGATATGACATACCCGCAGCAAATTGATCCCCATTTCTAGAAAAAAGCCCCATTTCCAGAAAAAGATCGAGGACGGGATGGCAACAAAGATAACCACATATTTCATGAGTTTTGTCGCCCATGCCTTCACCCAATCAGAACTATTCAAATACCACGCTACCAAGTATGATGAAGACTGGAGGAGGTTTGAGGACAACTCCAGGGAGTGGGGCTATCAAGTGTTGTGGTCTGAGATCATAGAGGTCAAGTAACTCCAATCGGTAGTCCTAAAATTCATGGAGTATGCAGCTTTGAAGAAGCAGGAAGGCAGCCCTATTGTCAGTGAAGAGATTCTAAAGGAATAACTACAACATAAAGAGCAATCAACAAAAGAAAAAATGCTATAGTGCTATCACTAGAAAACGAAATAGGGATATGGAAAAAATTGTATTTTAAATTGTAATATATTGGGGGGTAGGTAGAACCCTAGTTTGTAGTGAATCTTGGCCACACAATCAGATTAAATCTTGGCCATTCGTTCTACTTTTTGGGCACTATAAATAGGGGGTCTCCTCTCATTTTCAGAGGGAGTTGAGTTGTTGTAAAGACATGTTGTAGAAATTTCTAATGAAAATACATTGACTTGGTGCATTTTCTGAGTTCTTCACATGTTTCATGATTCAATCTCCATTGTTAGATGCTTATTTAGATTTGCATTGTTGTTCTAGTTAGCTTTGAATTACTTAGGTAGACTTTGTTAGATGTTGTTTCGTGATTACAAAATTTTTTGTTGTGTTGATGCCTTCCAGTCCATACTTTTTGTTGTTTGTTGTTGGTAAATGGTCTTGTAAAGTTAGTCTGGGCTGAAATTTGAAGCTGCTTTTAAACTTTTATCTTTATTCATGCATAAAAATGGTGGATGAATGGTAAAATATTGGCAGACCTTTGAAGATAGCACAAATTTCACGATACTGTAGGTTTCTTGGTTAAGTGGAATCCTATTTCAAGGAAGTTGTCCATAGCAGAACCTCCATGATCACTGTTCACAATTAGTTGCAGATCCAAGAACCTTTTCTCTTCCCTGCCCCTTTTTCCTTGAAGTTTTAGATTGTTGTCAGGACCTACATTGAAATGCACCTTAACTCCCATCTCAGAAACTTCAGATTTTAAAATCCACCTCGCATCCAACTACGTAAGTCTGCCCTGTGATTACCAGCAAAATCACATCAAAACATCAACTAAGGAGTTCCATGCAAGTCAAGACCTGACACCCGAGAGACCTTGGGGATATTTTCAGCAACTTGTTGGAGATTTCCTTTCAAGAGAGGTAGTGCACGCGTGTATTTCCTATGTTGAGAAAGTGTGCAAAACACCCATCAATAGTAATCATAAGCTCATTTCCCAGTCCATTTATGCCATTGGGACTAGTTTAATGTATGATAATTATTTCTTTCTATTGTCTTCCTATAAGGTCTCCAAACAAGTATACATCATTTATTCTATTGTTTATCATATATCACACTAATATTATTACAATATTATCTGTGATAATTGTAATAATATTTGAATTGAAAATTTATAATTTTGATACTTATTTTATCTGGTTGAGGGTTTACAATGTTGGGGATATGACAGTCCTCCCCTCTCAATTTGCTTTCCCTCAAGAAAATCCTTTTTGTGTCCTAGATATCCTCTAAGGCCAAAACTTAAGAAGAGGATTAGAAACATGACACATCTATGGAGTGTTCTATGAAGAGGTTTCCTATCATCTTAATAAAGAACCCTTAGGGGTCTTCATTGATATACATTACAATTCTTATTGGGGAGATTTGGTTGGATAATGTGTTCTAGATCTTGAGGGTGTATGGTTGTCTTCACCACTTATATTTACTCCTCCATGAAGCTCCATTTGTTTACAGTCTCTACTTCTTTTGATTGGATACCCTTGAGATCTCCTCCCTCGTATCTAGTTTTCTTGCTTAGGTGCTCTTTGCTTTCTCCCTCGCGGATTGCTTCTATCTTGTGAGCTTGACCTTTACATTTATGATCATGTCCCCATGGATTTTGGCATGTGAAACATAAACCTTTTCTTTTTAAGTCCTCCATTGCTTTGTACATATGATCACGATCCCATTTCCTATTACAATATGAACATGTCTTTCCTGAATCTTTTCGGCCCTTTCTTCTTTGTGAGGGGGTTTGGAGGGGGAGGAAAAGCTCTGAGGTTTGTCTCTTAGTAAGTTATCTTCAAACTTCATTGCCTTTTGAATGGCTTCATCTAACTGGTGGGTTCTAATGCACTCACCATAGTTTTGACTAACCCCCTTAATCCCTCTATGAACAAATAGGTGAGTCTCTCTTGATAAATTTTTGGGACCATGATTGCCAATTTTTGAAACTTGGTGGTGTAATTCTCTATAGTTCCTTGTTGTCTTACTCGAGTGAGCTCCCTAAAGTACCATTCAACCTTTGGTTGAATCTTTTGATCAATCTTTGAGTGAAGTCATCATAGGTGGTAACTTTTTTATGACCTTGGGTTATGAGACCATGGTGCCACCATTCATGGGCCATCTCTATTAGGTGCAACACGACAAATTTGATGACATTTCCTCTGCCATTGGGCTTAAAGATAGGTACATATCCAAATTTTGTACCAATGAGCATGAGGTGCTCTTTCCTTCTCTATCAAAACTGGGGAGCTTAACCTATTTTTGAGATCCTTGTCAGGTTAAATGTTTCTTTCCCTTTCCCTTCTAGGAGCAGTTCTTAGTTTGGCATCACAATAATCTTTAAAGGGGATGGTGCTCCTAATTTCGGGATCTAGTCTATAATATGTTGTTGCAATCTCATCCACATTATCTGCGGGGGGTTCGTTGGTTTCCCTTTCTTCTGCGTGTTCTTCACTAGGCAAGAAATAAGGTCTTGTGGGTCTAGAGTTTGTGGCTCTTGAGGGTATATGATCATTGTTTTCAAAATGGTTAGAGCTTGTCTCCCTCCCATTATTGCCACTCATGTTCTGGATGGCCTGGAGGAGAAGTTGTGAAGTTTTTTCACTCCTCTTGTTTTGGTCCCTAAGTGCTTGGGTGGTTTGTTCCATGAATTCCCTCAACTCGTTATTCATAAATGCGTCCATAGTGTTGTTTTTGGTGGTGTTTTTACTAGAGTTTCTCCTTTGGTAAGTTTGCATTAACTATAGTTTTCACAGGATGGTAGGATTATGCTCTGATAACACTGTAATGTCCCTTTCCCGACCTTGCCCTAGAATTCACTTGTTGATTAGGTTTAGGCTTTCTTCTTTCCAAAGGAATGTTCTCTCTAATGAAATAGTCCAAATTGAAATCTACATTCACCATATTAACAACATTTCCACACACATATATCTATTAGCATTAATATCTAGATATCCAAAATATAAACATAATCACAAAAGCAATAATGCAAACATAGGAGGAGTGGCATGGGTAGATCCGCTTGAAGCTATCCATCTAAGCCCAAGAGCACAAGCGTCCGATCAGGACAACCCACCCATTGGCCCCAAGTTGAACATCCAAACCATGACAATTCCACCCTCGGAGTGGTGTGCTTAATGGAAACACTTGTACCTGCTTTCTCTACCCATGTCATCACCTCGAAAGACACTTGACCTATTGGAGACAGTCAGGGGAGCATACAAGTGGTCTCAGCCTACCACCCCTCCATAGCCTTGGCGGATTCTTAAGTGGGACCCCCACCCATGCCTTAGGATTGGGCGAACTATGAGTGGAATTTCCACCCCTCCAGGGCCCATCCTTGCCATGGGTTCCAGGGGGGGACTTGAGTGTGATTTTTAGGCACCACTTCCCTCACACCCTTCCTCCCAATAAATTTGCAAACAATCAAAAGATAGTCTTAAATAGTCAAATACATTTACATTCCCTATTGATTCCTATCAAATCATTCCATAGTCCACATCACGATAATACTAAAGAAGTCATAATCATTTCATAGACAATTATGATAATGCTAAGGAAACTATAATTCATTTCTAGAGATTAATCATAATCATGATAATATGCAAGAAGTCTTAGCACTAATAATCAAGTCTACAAATTAGTTCATTTACCCAATTAATGGATATATATATATATATATATATATATATATATCAAGTTTGTTCTTTCATTAATTTCTACTAAATAGAACATATGAACACATAATAGCAAACAACAAGATAAAGCACTAGGAAATAGTCACATGGAGTTTGCAGTGATCTCAAAGACTAGAGATTATCAATCAATTTCGAATAAGTCAGAGGGATTCACAATTTAGATGCAGTATGGCTATAATCGAACCGGTCTTTTGAGCAGTTTTCATATTATAATGCAATTTTAGGCAATCTCTATTGTTGGGTGAATACATGTTTAGGAATTTGGAATACTAGTTTTGATTATAAGGGAAAAACAAGTTTTGAAGGGACCCAAAACCCTTTACAACAAAATATACAAAATGCTGTTAAAAAGTACTTTAGGACGACACCAACAACATACCAAGAGCCAAAAAACACGACAAAAAAGGGTGTTGAACGAAAGATAAGACAATAAGCTAAGAACAACACCCAACAACATCAAAACAACAGGAAATAGACCGACACTCAACAAGAAGCAGACAACAACAAAGAAGAAGACCAAACACTAATTCAAATTGCTTAAGGTGTTGGCCACCTCAAGCAAAACAACAGGAAATAAATTGACACCCAGTAGGAAGGAGACAACAACAAAGAAGAAGACCAAACACTAATTGAAAATGCTTAAGGTGTTGGCCACCTCAAGCTCTTGGCTTCTGTGCTTTTCGATCATGTCCAACAACTCCTTCTTAGCATCAAAGGACTTTTTCCATTTAGTTGACCCCCTAATAGCAGGGCCCTTGTCATCATCTTTAACACCTTTTTTTTCCTTTGCCTTTAATCAAGTGCTCTTTCTCCATTAACTCAGAAAAATAAACTTGATCCTCCTTGAGCTCACTTATCTTTCTGAAAAGGACTTCCAAAGAGTCCACACTATTCTTCATAGAGATGTGACACGCTTGAAGAAGCTTATTTAAATCCACATTTGTTCCCAGAACCTTGGCTTCCAAAGAAACCAATCTATCTTCACATAGAGATTTGGAATCGTGGAAAGAACCCTCAAGGTCCACAATTCTATCAATCAAAATGTACGACACTAAACCCTTCAGAACATTCTTCAAATTCTCCTTCAAACCTCTAATTTTAATGTTAATCTTATTGACCTCTTGAAGAGTCCACTTACCTAACTTAAAAGTTCTAGTGGCCCCAGCCCTAGCCATATCCAACAACTCAAACATAGAGGTATGATCATCATCGAGGTAAGAAAAGTCCTCGAAGAGGGGATTTACCTTCAAAGGCTCTTGTTTAGCTCTCTTCTTCTCAGCATCCTCCTCATCAAGACCCTTGTTCTCCTCATCTAGCTCCACATTGGGCGATTCCTGCATCGGGGCATCCTGAATAGCTATCACCTTTTCACCAGAATCCTTCCTTTACAAGACACATTGGGGTCCTTTGCTGACACTTTCAAGGCCTTGTTCTTCAGATTGGCAATATGCTTAGATGACCTCCTCGACTTGTCCTTTTCTTCAACATTCTCATGTGACCCCACCTCAATACCACCACCAACAACCACCTCCTTGATCTTGGGATGGGAACCATCCGAGCCCACTTCTGTGTCCTCGCTATTAGAAAGAACAAGGCGCTTGGCTTCCCTGTTACTCTTAGAACTACCCAACTTCCTCTTCTTTGAAGAAGTAGTTGCAAGGGCCGAAGACACATCATCATTCTCTTCGCTCCATTCCTCTTCATCATCCAAACTAGAATTTGAGCCCAACAACCCAGAACCTCACTCAAAGTCTTCTCCTACCCTTAATGGTAGGGGTAGGAAGAAGAGACTTAATATGCTCCATGATTAATAAAATAAGACCTTCATGGAGGACAGGAGCTCTCCTGTTCTTCAAATGAGCGTAAACAAAAACCTCCATAGATGATAACAAAAAAAACATAAAAGAAATGAACAAACCATGTCTGAAATGGTTAAGAAGAGTGAAGTGGTGACCAATAATAGCAGTAAACCTCCCCTCTAGAGTCACATAGTGCATAAGCACCTCAGTAACCTTCGCCCAAATCTTCTTAAGGGATGTTCACTCATAACCCCAACTTTCCATTTTGATTAATTTCTTCCACTTGTCATCTTTGAAGAATTGGGCCATTGCCTCCTCGTTACTCTTCTTGTCCTTAAAAAACTTATGGCCAACCATCAACATCCTAGTAACAGTAGCTACCAGCTCCTCATTCACCGCCACTTCCAGGCCTTTTATCTTGAGCATGTGATTATGCCAGTAAGACACAAACTGTGTCAAGGCATTAGGGTCATGCCCATGCAACCTCTCTAAGAAAGGTGTTAAATTACCATGATGTAGTATATTCCATAGCCTCTTATTTTTCCTGATGCCCACATAAGAATATGACTCGATTCTACTTCTATCACCACCCATTTCATACAACAACAGAACAAGCAAGCCCTTGCGAAAAATGCACAACTGAATGCCAGAGAACGAAAAGAAACCCACAAAGAGTGCGAGACAAAAGAAGGTACTAGAAAACAAATGTCGCATCATCTCAACCCATGCCATCTTTCCTCAATAAGCTCCTATATTTCTTAGGAAGGATCGAGCCATCCTCCCACACACGAAACTCATTTAAACTAACAACCTCGTTAGCAAAAAATATGCCAATGAGTTTCCTTCTCGATAAATGTGAGAGACGTGAGTCTCTTCACAAGATCAACGCATGAATATAGTATCTTTAATAAGCTGATCCACATTCCAACTTGGAGGATGAGTGCCACGCAGATAGTTAATGATGTTTAGGGAATCACCTTCAACCCATAATTTGGAGTAACCTTTGTTGACAACATATTTAATACTTATGAACATAGCCTCCACCTCTGCACAATGATTTGTCTGATTTCCCAACGGGAGTGTCACCGCACCTAGGAGTTTGCCATCATCATTCCTGAACAACCCCCCCCCCCCCACATCCTGTAGGACCAAGGTTACCCTTCGCTTCCTCATCAAAATTAACTTTAACCCACCCAAAGGGAGGTGGTTGCCACTTAGTGCTTAGTTTAGCATTTAAACTGGATTTAGGATTCAAAGTAGGAATTGAAGTAACCTTCCAGTTAGAAGTCACTAGGAGATCATAACCAGTCAAGTACGTAGAAGGGGCACACTGAGAAGTATTAGAATTTAATAGAGCAAAATTCTCTAGAATCGCCTATCTGATCTTGATGAAAAGACTACCAACTTTAATCTTAGAATCACGAAAAAATTCTATTATTTCATTCTTTCCATAACCCCCAAGCAATATGTAGGGCCATAAGATCCCATAGCCAATGAAGAACAGGGGAGGAGGAAGGGAAAATCCACTAATCAATAAATTTATCAAGAGAGTCTGAAAAGACCCAATCAATATTCCAGATACCAAGAAATTTACTCCATAGAGAAGAAGAAAAATCACACCCAAGAAAGATATGATAAGCACTCTCACCATCAGCTTCACAAAGAGCACATCTATTAGGAATCACAAACCCCCTTTTACAAAGGTTATCCTGCGTTAAAAATTTACCTTGCATAAGCATCTAGAAGAAGACATTCACTTTAGGAATTAGCTTCTTGTTCCATAACATCCCCCAAAATGGAAGAGAATCGAGCTTTTCAAACGAATTCACGAGGGTAGAGGCCATCGAAAAATTTCCACTAGCACAGGGAGGCCAAATGACTCTATCCGGCCTCAAAAAAGTGGGAATACAAACATTGTGCAAGAAGTCCTTCAAAACCTTCAATGACGGATCCCAATCCTGGAAATTTTTCCACTCCCCATCTTGAAAGTAATTTTCCACCCTAGTTCCAAAAAGGCGTTTGCACATAGGAACAATAGGAGGAGCCCAAGGAAGATTGATTAAAGGTTTAACATCACACCAAACATCCTCCCAAAAGAGAATACTTGTACCATCACCCAACAACCATTTAACACCATTAGCAATAAAATCCCTACATGGAACTATATTCATCCAAAAACATGAACCAGAGGGAACATCATCAGATGTCAACAAATTCTAGGATCTCCCCATGCCATACAGGTACTTGTTACTAGCCAAAGAGGCCCACCCTGCATCCCATTCAGGAGCCTCCAAACATTTTTCGAAAGGAGAACCTTATTAAAAGTTTTTAAATTTATGATACCAAGCCCACCCCATTTTTTCGATCTACACGCCAAATCCCAAGCTATAAGAGGAATTTTGGCTTTGGACTCAACACCTGACCACAAAAACCTTCTCCTTATTTGTTCCATTTTCTCTTCAAACTTGACAGGAATTCTAAAGAGACTCATAACATACAACGGTAAATTTTGGAGAGTGGAAGAAATAAGTTGAATCTTGCCCGCTTGGCTAAGGAGTGCACCTTTCCAACCCACCAACTTTCTATTGAATTTATCCAACAAGCCCAACTAGAAGGACTCTGAGATCTTAGAGATGCACAAGGGGAGTCCCAAATAAGTAGCTGGGAGATCACCCCTATTGCAAGATAGGATTCTGGAAAGCTTTAACTACAAAGCTTCAGGAGTGTTAAGGAAAAAATCTGACTCTTAGGAAGATTGATCCTTTGACGAGATGCCTTCTTGTAGTCCTCAATCAGCCTTTTAACAGCTCTAACTTCCCGAACAAAAGATTCACCCATCATAATAGTGTCATCAACAAATTGTTGATGGGTAACCAGATCACATCTAGAAGAAGGAGAGAGGCCCTTCAGAGCACCAAACCGTAGAGCCTTATGAATATTTCTGCCAAGATCCTCCACCATCAGAATGAAGAGAAGCGACGAGATAGGATATCCCTGCCTCAACCCATGTGAGCTCCAAAAGAAGGGGGAAGAAGATCCATTCACCAGTACAACAAAAGACAGAGTAGAGATAAGTTGTTCAACAAGCTGAAGAAACTTCTTACAGAAACCAAAGCATTCCAACATTTTCAACAGAAATTTCTAGTTCACCCTATCATAAGCTTTAAGCAGGTCCAACTTCAGGAAGAATCTTGATTTCTTAGAAACATTAATAGAATGAGCAAGCTCATGAACAGTTATAATAGAATCAAGGATCTGACGACCCTTAACAAAACCACTTTGGTGCTTAGAGATCAGATTTGGAAGGCATTTTTGTAGTCTAGGAGCAAGCACTTTCGAAAAAAAATTGTAAATAGAATTACAAAGACTGATCGGGCGATACCCACCAAAGTTATTAGCATCAATAGATTTGGAAATCAAGACAATGAAGGTCGCGTTCAACTCTTTGAGAAGACTTCTGGAACCAAAGAACTCCTTGGTAGCATTGATCACATCCTCTGAAACAATCTCCAAACACGACTGGAAGAACAAAAAGGGAAACCCATTAGGCCCAGGGGCCTTGTTTCCTTCAAAAGAGAAGACCGCTTCCTTTACTTCCAAGGCTGAAGGAATAGTAGTAAGTTCCTTGTTCAGTACCTCTAAGACGACTCTAGGAATAACCTCCAATGAAGCTTTCACACAATTTTGGTCCTAGACCAGATCATCCTTCAAGAGTTTCTCAAAGAAACTAGCAGTTGCTCTCCTAATAGCCTCCTCATCCTCCAATAGCAAGCCATCAACCATAATCGAGGAGATTATATTAGACGATTTATGCCTAAGGGTAGTGAGATGAAAGAACTTAGAATTGCAGTCACCAGACTTCAACCAAATAGCACGAGATCTCTACCTCTAGAAATCTTCCTCCTTAGCAACAATATCATGCAACTGTATGAGAAGGCCATCCTCTTGCAACTGTAGATCCTCCAATAATCCCTTAGACTGAATGGCCTTCTGAATACCATCCAACTTCTGAAGAACAAAGCTTTTAGAATAATAAATATGACCAAACGACTCTTTATTCCATTTCTTGAGATTCCTTTTGACAAAAGTCAATTTCTTGGCAACTCTAAACATCGCACAACCGTCAATGTTAACTTGCACCATTTTTTAATACAATCAATAAATCTCGAATCCCTTAACCACATGGCTTCAAACCGAAAAGGAAATCAGTTCTTACCCCCAAGCCTATCAGCAACAAAAAAGATAGGAAAGTGGCCAGACCCACATCTCGTAATAGAAGACATGGAACAATCAAAGTACACAAACTAGGATGTAGAAGTTAAAGCTCTGTCCAATCTAACTTCAATATTATCCACACCAACGTGTCTATTAGACCAAGTAAAATTAGCTCCAATCAACTTAACATCAATAAGAGCATTATCATCAATGAACATTCTTAAATCAAGCCAGCTCTCTGGATTGGCCTATGCTCCCCCCACTTTCTCATTGGCACACAAAGGAGTGTTGAAGTCTCCCATCACAAGCCAGGGGTTGTCCAAAAAATTCATCCTAAGACTCCCAAGATCATCCCATAGCTTCTTTTTGGCTCTCTTTAGATTAGGAGCATAAACATTAGAAATAACCCAAGAATAAGAATCCCTGATCCATATAAACTTTGTCTCCACATGATTGAAACCTTCCGCAATCAGGACACCTTTAATCAACTTAGCATTCCAAAAAGTGGCAATGCCACCCGAAGCTCCCTCAGAGCTAACCCCATGAAAACCATAGTCCTTAAAAAACAAGTTCTTCAAAGCTTCCAATTTATCAATCTGCATTTTTGTTTCTTGGATCAACAAAATGTCTAGCTTATGGTCCTGGACTAAGTTCTTCAAGAGGTCTTCTTTATGCATATTATTCAGCCCCCTGATATTCCAAGAAATAATCTTCATTTACACGAAGAGGGGGTGCTCTTTGAGCACATATTAAGAAGGGTTTTCTGAACCCCTTCAGCAATATCCTGCTTGCACTCCCTCTCCTTGCTTTTTTGCAAGGAAGGTCTACCTGGCCGCTCGATTTAGACCCGCAATTCACTTTTTTCCTTCTCGTGGTAACACCTTTTTGAGGTTGAGGGGGAGGAGAAGTAGAGGACTTCTTCCTTCTACCTCTCACTTGAATAAAACCGTCTTCATCCTTGCTCCCTGTATCAGCCATCACCAAAGCACTATCACCAACCGCCGGCCTGGAAGCATTATGCTGAGGGGAAGACGGGGCAATATGAGGCTCCCAAACACTCTATTTAGGGGAGCACAAATTATCTGAGACATGATCCACATCTTGATTCAAAGATTAGCCTGCAGCCACCTCCACGGATTTCTCAGACTCCTTGTCAACCTCATTAAGAGGGACCGAGTGATCTTCAATATTAACTTCACCCTCCACACCATTGCCAATAACTGACTCACCTTGATTCGAATGAGCTAGAATCTCCTTGGGCTCCTTAATCTTCCAAACCTTAGTCTGTTGAACAGTCTTGGGTGGGACCACTTTAGCAGGGAAATCCTTAGCCCAATGACCTACCTTCTTACATTTAAAATAGGCAAAAGGGAGATTTTCAAAAACAATTTGTTGCTTCCAGGACCCCACCTTGGAGTTCGGGAGGAAAAACTTAGGCCTCACAACGTCTTGGTCAATCATGACACAAAACCTAGTTGCAACCAATCGCTTCCTGGAAAGAGTGGCCTCATCAATAGAAACAATCCGCCCAAAAGAGTTAGCCACTACCTTAAACACTTCTTCATCCCAATATTCCAAAGGCAAGTTCGGTAACTTAACCCACACAGGGGCTAAATGAAAGAGACACTTGGATAGATCCATCCTAGGTTCCCAAGGACGAAGAACCAAGGTAAGATGCCCAAATGACCATGGTCCTTTCACAAACACCACTCTCAGGTCTTCATCACAAGAGAAGGCAAAGGAGAAGAAACCTTTAGCCATAGCTGCAACTTCCACTTGACCTTTTAAAGCCCACTTCTTATGGACCTAGGTGCAAACCTCCTCAATATTAATTAGGTCGAGGACCTAAAAACTTTCCAACCAAAGAGAAATCCATTTTAGCAATATTTCTATCAACAAGAGAGTCTGAAACAGACAAGGAAAAACCACCTTCAACGTTAGAAGAAGACATGGACTTAGAAGCTACACCTTTTCCTTTAAGCTTAGAAGCAAAAAGGTCGGACCATCTCTGCCCCAACAAGGATGACTACTTTTCCGATCGGCCACCTCCCATCGGAGCAAGCTCAATCTGGGGAATACTCGGATTGGCCGCAAATGATTCCCCAGATGCGGCCTGCACTTCATTTCCAACAACCACCTTATCCCCTTGGATCGTTGGAAATGCCTCCTTTGATGGATAGCCATCAGAAGACTCCTTGAAGGCCTCAAACACACACTTACCTTCAGAGAGCACATCTTTGACCACATCCTCACCGCACGACCCGTCCTTCCCAGCCTCACCACCAAGGAGCAGCAATGCATCTGCACCGCATGATCTATCCTTCCCATCTGTCGTAGAAGAAAACCCCAAATCCGTAGACTAACCAAACTAAAACTCGCCATGATTCCCAGGGCTTGAGTACAAATTCAAATCACTCAAGCCCGCCACTGAACCAGTCTTCTCTCCAATGGTCTAAGTGATTATTTACTCAAATGATTTTGTTGCGATTCTATATAATCTGCTCCTTATTCATAATTATCCTTATTCATCGATTATGCCTCAAGATCAAGTCTCCCATCCTTATTCTATGTGTATGAACATTTGTGCCCTCTTCGTTTGGTCATGTCCTTGGTGGAATAGGCATGCCTCTTAGTGACAGGTGTTTCATTAGCTACTATAATCGGCTTGTTTATCAAGTGTAAGGATTATATATCTCTTATAATTAAATTGTCAAATATGAAACATAAATATCTGTTGTCTATTAATTTTTCTTTTACTCGATTTATCTTCTAATCGCTCCCCTCATGAATTCCTCCCTGGCTAGCAATATTCGAATGATCATTGTACTAATGTGAAGAACAATGCCCAGTGTTGTTTCACTCTCCTTTAGTGCTATGACCCATCAAGGACTTGGCCATGATGAATAGTAGTATGAGTCGAATAACTCCTGAAGAACCTCACGTTCGATGATTTGATGCTTTGATTCTATGCTTCCAAATAGATGATTCGTAAATATATGCATTTGTAATCATAAGCTCGTTTCCCAGTCCACGTATGCCATTGGGACTAGTTTCATGTATGATAATTATTATTTTGTATTGTCTTCCTATAAGATCTCCAAACAAGTATACATCATTTATTCTATTGTTTATCAGATATCACACTAATATTATTACAATATTATCTATGATAATTGTAATAATATTTGAATTGAAAATTTATAATTTTGATATTTATTTTATTTAGTTGAGGGGTTACAATGTTGGGGATATGACAAACCACCAAGTGCATTTTGAAAGTCCCCTATACAAGACACAAGAGGTATTGCAGCTCACCCAAATTATTTTGTAGGCCAAACAAATTGTCATTTCTAGTTCTTGAAGTTATTAAACACATCTATTGGATTTATAACATAATGGTTATACTTGAAAAACATCTATAGAAACAAAATTTCTAAGCCCATTCTATAATTATACTGTATGAAGATTGTAATAAAAAATAAACACATACCTGAAGACACAGGGTATCCATTTAGGTAGAGAACTCAAAATCCCAAAGCAGTAGTGTGGAGATCAACAATACCATTTTCTCTCCCCCATGAAATGTCATTTTCACTCCAATATTTGTTAATAAGCATATCATAGAATTAGTTTATAAACACAATCGGGTAATATAGCAAGAGGAGAGAAGAAGGTGAAAAGGGTATACTCATACTTGTATGTATAATCCAAAGCTGCCTTTATTTCTTTTTCAAAATGTCAATTGATTCCAAGGCTTTGCACAACATGAACAATGAAGAACCTTTCCAATAATTCATATGAAGAGGGACTCATTTCTCCCACTTCAACAAGACTGTTAAACATGTCCAACTTTATCTCTTTAACCAAGCTTTCTACTCTCTCCATATACG
Organism: Sequoia sempervirens; assembly: GCA_007258455.2. Lineage (NCBI taxonomy): Eukaryota > Viridiplantae > Streptophyta > Pinopsida > Cupressales > Cupressaceae > Sequoia > Sequoia sempervirens. The sequence continues at coordinate 20,972 of VDFB02027738.1, read as the reverse complement.
AAGGTGCTTGAAAAAAAATACCATCTTTAGCTTTGAAATAGCAAAGTCTTTACAACAATAAAGAATTGAGCTTTTAAATCATGAACAAAATAAATGGGCATTATAAATTAATGTAAACCATGAAAGAAACAAATGGGTATTATAAATTAATGTAAACCATGAAAGAGACAAATGCATATTATAAATTAATGTAACTCACTCCACAAGGCAATGAAAGAGATTGTAAAAATTCGCACTCCCAGACATTGGCATGGTATTCTCCAGTCCTTTTAACCATAGCAGTTTCCTCTGTTTTCTCTTCTCCATTGTAAACTACTCTTCCTGGTGTAACATAAGAAGTTTCAACTAGTACAACTGTACAACAGCCTCAACCGAGTGCATTTTGAAAGTCTCCCATCCAGCCAGGCGCTGCCGTCCAGGCCATGCAAAGGAAGCAACACATGGATTGCAAGGCAAGACATCCATGTTATACAAATTTTCAAAGTCTTTCAGGGGAATTATATTTGAATATGAGCTCACAAATGATGCTTACTTCTGTGCAGTGATGGCTACAGGTGTTTTGGCACTTGCATTATTGTTTTTGGGGTGCTTCTTTCTTTTTGTTGTATTTATAATGGGAAACCATGAGAGCTCAAGAAAGGGAAAGATACCAAGCACATAGATTAACTGGTGAATCATCCTCAAATTGTTTTCCTCATCTGATAAATCTAGATGCATTGAATAGTCATTGTAAAAAGTATTTTGGAAGAGACAAAAGTAGGTTTAACAGGTGATTCTAAATCCAAGTTGGCTATCTAAGCTGATTTCATCTCTAAAATGGCTCTAGTAGGCCCTTTTGTTGGCCTATCACTGTAGCTTCATATCTTCCTTCCAAACCATTTTTGTAATGTGGTGTTAGCAAGAGATGTGACAGAAGGCAGTTTCTTAGAACCTGAAGGCTGAAAGTTGACAGTAGAGTCATGAAGAAGATAAGTTAGCTTTGTTTGCTAAAGGTACACTGCAATGATATGGGGACAACAATGGTTGGTCTGTATGTTACTTGTAATCAAGGACACCTAGAAGTTTCTATTATGGTTGCTCTCTCTATATTCTTTATGTAAATGGTTTTCTCTTGAAGGGCAGGGGTGCCAATAAAACCACAAGTTAGTTAATCTTAAAAAGATAAAGAAAAGATTTTCAATATAATTATGTCAAAATTAAAATAATCATTTTATATAATTATAAAATTTGTATTTACAATATTTTTTAGTTACATTTAAAACATAATTAACAATAAATAAACAGATTTTTACAATATTCTTTTAATTATAGTTAGTAGTATTTTTTTAAGTTTAAAGTCATAAATAGGATATATAAAATAAAAATAAATCATTTCTTTAACATGAATTCTAAAATGCGTAACAACCACTTTTCACCTTAATAAATAATTTAAATGATTAAAATATTGAAGCTCACCTAAATACAAGAATATAAAAAATGATATTATGTTCTTTTCTTAAATAGAGTGATCACTAATATTGAACCTCTTAACAAGTAACATGAATTCTAAAATGCATAACAACCACTTTTCACCTTAATAAATAATTTAAAAATAATTTAAGCGATTAAAATATTGAAGCTCGCCTAAATATAAGAATATAAAAAAATGATATTATGTTCTTTTCTTAAATAGAGTGACCACTAATATTGAACCTCTTAACAAGTTAAAGATGAAAAATTATATAAATTGTATACACTCTAATTTAACTAATCAAAATTATTGGTTAAGAAAAATATGTTAGTAGCTTTCATAGTGAAATATGTTGTTAGACTAATCAAAATAATTCAATTTCTCTTCACAAACCCTATACTTTGGAAAAATACCTTTATTTTTATCATATTCAAAATATAAAAATAATACCAAAAAAAATCTAATCTTCCTCTTATGTTTATGCATAAATACTACCTTCTTTTTATTTGTAATATTTTATGTTAAATGTAAGGTACACCAAAATAACTTCTTCCACAATAATTTCAAAGAAAACACTTCTTAAACATACACTCTTGCTGAAAAATTGCAGTGAACATAAAAAGACGGCACTGACAAATACAATGATGTGCTATACTGAAGTTAAAATCAATTCATCATAAAGACAATTTTACACTTTAATAAATTTTAAAATCCAAAGAACATCAAAAATTGACATTATTATCATCATAAAAACTCAATAATTTGTAAAACTCTAAATATGTCCCGTAAAGAACAAAGAGCTTTATATATGACGTTTCCACAGACCTTGATCTGCAATATGCATCAGATTTCTTCTCTTTATTCTCATGATAGATTATAATAGAGTGTACTCCAAAATGATGATTTAAAAGCTCATACACAATTTTCTACCAAAAACTCTTTAATTAACTGTAATAAACCATGGAAATATCATATCTTTGACTTTTATATTAATATTTTTTATTCTAGGCTATTATAATTTGTTTCTTCTATACATAGATATTTAATTCATTGTATATAAAATCGATATATGACTAGAAAGGTGGGAGACTCTTGCCTCCAAATTTTCATGTCTGCTATTGGCATTCAAGAGTTAAACCACTCATAATAACTGGTCTACTACAGCGAACCCTTCCTCGCCAACGATGACTGAGATAGCCATTTGGTTCAAGAATCCAATTTGCTTATTTAAAATTCAACAAAACATTTTGTATTTTTGGAACCTGAAAAGAAAAGATAAGTGTCAGCATAAAGGATATGTTCAAATCTGTTATCACCATCACTACCTTTTATATTTGTCAGTTAGTTGTTCATTACCCATGCATGATAACTGCAACTAGAAATTAGAATGGAAATTAAATTAGAGTCCATATTTACAACAATTTAAAATCTACTATTTACAAACACTACCATAGCATACATCAATTTCATACAAAACTAAGAAATTTTTTACTGTGATTAATTTTAAATTTTGGAATTGACCTGTGGCTTTTTCGGAATTAGTACTCATCACACCAGGGGAATAACACTGAATACAATTCATTGCTTTTGGATTTTCATCCAATAAACTCTTTTCTGTTGGTAAAGTATTTGGAGCACACAAAGATCTTATAAGCTACCATTATGTCAGAGGAAGGCACATAAGTACAACCCAATCGTGTATAAGTCTAAAAGGCTTCCATAAGCATTTGTAACAGTTTTTCAATGGGAAACTGCAGAGGGTCACATATATTTGTAGATGTTAGTTGGAAATATAAGAAATATAACCAGTGCTTTTGGAAGCGTTTTTTTCAGATATTTAACTTTTATATTATTTAACCGTGTGTTTTAAATTATCTTAAGATGAACTCCATTAATAATTATCATTATACTGATGGCATTTCTCTTGTATCTACTAGTAATATTTGTAAAGTAAAGAGACCCACTAACCACAAACAGTGAAAATATCTATAAAAAGAGGATTATTTGAGCCCCCCTCCCATAATTTCTTTTTTTTAAATTGCTCTTTTGCAGTTATCCAGACAGGAGCAAAGAATTGCCAGCCATACAGACATTAAGGCATAAACACAATCAAGATGTCATTATCACTAACTGCAAAATAAAAAACAAAAAATGTGATGTAGTAATTGATTTCATGAGCACCTTCACCGATCAAATATGGGTGGTTGTATTTGGCAATCAATATGGTCTCATATCAAATGAAATATACTTTGACCTTTTCACCCTCTAACCTCTATTTATCAGGATTATTTGAGTCCCTGTCTCATAAATCTTTTAATTTTAAAACACACTAGACTACTCCAATTATACAAACGAGAAGAAAAGATTGCCAGCCAAATAAATGTTAAGGCATAGAAGCAAGCAAAATGCCACTAGCACTGATTAACTCAGATGACCACGAGGATGAAGCTTCCAGAACCCTCAATGTCCTCAGTAATTTCAGACCAGGAAGTAGTTTGGAGGGGGATGATTTGGGTTGGAGTAGGAATTTAAGTGGTGCTTTTACCGTCAAAGAGGGCTATCTTATTCCTTTTAACAAGGAGAGAGGAGGATCAAATTCCTTTCCCTGGATGAAGATTTGGTCCTTGAAAGCTTGGCCTAAAGCCAAGGTCTTCCTCTGGTTGGCGATTTGTGGTCAAATCTTAACCTTGGATCAACTAATCAAGAGGGTCTTCAAAATGTAAAGAAGCAGGGTGTGTGGAAACAACTTCCTATGCTAATCTTGAAGGGAGTGATTATAGAAAACTTCAAATATATTTCAAACTTGTTATAAAAATAAAGAAACACAATCTTGAACTGATAAACAATTATACCATGACATAGTGACTTACACGGGAAAAACTATTTCGAGAGAAAAACACTATGTAATGTGCCCAGTTCTTAATTCACAAGATAAACACCATTTGATGCAGAAACTATACTCAGACTGAATAGTTAATACAAACATAAGTTAACATTCACAGGCTCAAATCAGAAAGAGTAACACCAATAGAAGAAAACACCACAAATTGAGACCAGAATTACTCTTAGCACCCAATTATCACATATCAATAGATAATACTCGGCTCAATAACAGGTTCTTGATAATGCAAATCAAATATCCTCATGCACTAAAATCGTGCAATTGACTCAGATGTCAGGATGACACAGAGTGCCCGTGACGACTCACACTGCAATTAACACTAAACGAATACCCAGCAGTAACGAACAGATCACAAAAGACTCCAGAGCACCCTTATAGCAATTAATCCCTGAATACACCTCGATGAGATTTCCCTGGAAATACTAACGCAAATGGATTCAATGCTTGCAACCTGATAGTGACTACCTATTCACGATTCTATCATACGGACATGAGAGATAGCTTCAGAATCTGCTATAACAAAGTTGTATACTTACAAATTCTCATATGAAACCACTTCCTCCAATACCAATTAATAGACCAATGAACAAGCTAAGAAACCAAAAATAATTTTCAAAACCATGTTACAAAACCCCCAAAAGTTGGTGCTTAACATGAGCATAATTTCCAATGCCACCCTCGAAGATTCCTTATTACCTGCTAAAACTAGTAAATCGATAAACAATCTATAACTACCGGTTTGACCCATTTTACATAGTCACCCAACTTGTCATGTCATACTATCTCAAAATAAGCACCATATGACAAATAATAAAGTATGTCATTGCTGGTCAAGATTACAAAGTAACTCTCCCTATTCATGGCTCTACATATTATAAGATACTATCACAACTTGTCATAGAATCCACAAAAGAGTGGTGCTTCAAATCTTCTAAATATATATCCCTTATGATGAATTAAAACTCATGCAACAAAGTACCATCACATGGCATCAACTGCCTTACACAAATTCCAATGCCCCATTTGAAGTAGAGCACAAATATTAATTAAATTACATTATAAAATATGCCAAATAAGTACAAGAAAATTTTGAATAATAAAATAGTTAAATTGAAGGGTGATGGGCCTACCTCGATTGGCTAAAGCATCTTGTTGCAGGCAAGAGGTCATGAGGTCTAGTCTCCCCACCATCCCCGTGGTACCAGAGGGCGTGTTGTGCCAGCGTCATCGGTCACGTAAAAAAAGTTTACTAGGCACACTGCAGTTTATAGGGGGACGGATACCCAACTAATTCCTGTAGTCTAAAAAAAAAGGTTAAATTGAAGGTTTGTAAAGGCTGAGACACCTTAATTCCCACCATAAAAGGACCCAACATATGTCCTCTTTGCCTTGTATATTGAAGAGGATAACCATTTACTACTTCATTGTACCTTTTCTAGGGAAATTTGCTATCAGTTCCTATTTTTCTTTGAAACTCAATGAATCTTTAGTCCTACTCTTACAAACCACTTGGAAGCCTAGGGAAGCCCATTGTCCCAAGGGATCCTTCAAGAGCTATAGGATCTAGCACCATGTATGATCACATGAAAAAATTGGCTAAAGCAAAACAATAAGACTTTTAATAACATTCACAAGGCTCAGGATCAGATTTATGAGGATATTGTAGCTTTAATGCATGCATATCATTGTTGGTTTAGTATTTTCTTCACCTTGGATACATCCCTATCCTAAGTTTCATATTGCACCTATTTAATGATTTTACTTAGGATATTAAGAATATTTAAATATTCTCAAATAGTAGCTAATAATGGCATGTACAACTTGACTTGAGGTACACAAGCACCACCACAACCTCATCAATTTTTCATGGATGGTGTTTAGGTGCCACCCTTATTCAATCAAAGTGACCTCTATTTCAATTAAATTGAGTTGACTCACCGCCTAATTGGAAGTGATAGAGTTAATTCATACCTCCTATACTTGTCATCTCCTCGATTCATGCATCCAATAGGCTTATATATTTGTATGTTACTCTTTGTGACTTCTCTCCGTAATATTGAATATTGAATATCTTCATTCTATTAAGGATTTGTGATTAACTCATGGGCATTTGGTCTTGGGTAGGTTTATTGTTCATGACAAATTCTAACATGGTATCATAGACGTGATATCCTAAAGTTAATCCATTTCTAGGAATAAAGATCGTGGTTGCTCTTGAAAACTTGAGAATGCTTTACTCTTGCATCAAATGATGACTTAGAGAATTAAAAAACACTGAGAAATACCAAGTTTGAAGGCATTTTTTATTTGTGCTTTGTTATGTAGGTTGCTTTGGGCAATTCTTAAAACTAATAGAAGCTCACCATTGAATTCACAAAATCCAAGAAAGTTAGTTTTTCCTTTTGATGTGTTCATTTTGGAAATTGAAGACCAAATCTACAAGGGTTGTTGGGAAGTGCATGTCAAATTTGGTGGATACCTAATCCTTTAGAGCATTTTGGGTCAAATTCGACCCTACCACCACATTTGGAAGGCCCAAAAACCCTTTAGTTAATTGTTAAATTGTTGAAATCAAAGCACTTGTTTGGAGCTCTCAATAATTTTTCTTCTCCCTTGGTCGCACAAATTTTACCATAAAGAAATATATTTCTACGTAGTATTGCACAAGTTGATGCCTACACAACACTAGCAGTGTATGTTGATTGGCTACACTACAATACCAATGATGACCATACCAACAACTGCCATTGACAACAAACATTAGGCAGCAACCTCTAAGGCTCACCACCCATGGCCATCTCTCCACTTACACTCCACCAACAAATGTGCCACCTACCACCACAACCAATAAAATATTTAGAGAATATTCCTTTTACAAATTGCTCTCACCCCCAAAACCACCTATGTTGAATGATCAACAATTTCAAACATTGAGATGACAATTTTTGGTCCAAAAGGTGATTTCACGTAATTCAATTGGTAGTTTTGGAATATCTCGAGAAGGTGAACATACCAACAAATTTTTGGAATATTCTTTTTTTGACGTCATTATTTTCATCCCTCCAATCTTGCCCCCTCTCTAATGGAGTTCTAATTTTGGTACTTGAAGTTCAAAGGCTTTGTTCTTTGTAATGTACCCATTTTCATTGTCCTCTTTTGGATTAGTCTGGTTCTGACACACTTATCGTTTTTAGTAAGTGCTATATTTAGTAACTAGTCCGGCAAGCAAAGCAGTGTAGGGTTTCTTGTTTGGGCAGTGTGTGGAAGTAGTCCGATCAGCTTTAATGCTTTGTGCCAGTCCTTTCTGTGGGGGTTTTCGGTGTTTCAGGCGTGGCTTACTATTTTTAGCAGGGGCCAATTCAAGCACTTACAATAAGTCGGGTTGCATATTGGTTTCCACACCAGCTTGAGTTTTCAGAGTTTTGCTATTTTTAGTGCTTACTAAAAATAGTAAGTCTATTTATAGAAAGTTGGTCTAGGTCAAGGTACTGTTAGCAATGTCATTTTAGTTGGCGTTGGGTTTGCTAAGGTCAAATTATTTAAATATCTGTATTTCCTCTCTCGAAAATGATTTTAATAAAGTTATTTTATAACTTTATATTGAGGGTCAGAGGGGTCATAAAATTGTACCTTGGTGCCTAGTACAATGACTTCAAGTTGTTTTAAAGAGCAACAAAATCACATTTGAAGGCTGGATAAGGGGGACACCTAGCAGAAGTAAAATGAAGTTTTAACATGAAATTTAAAAATAAAGTCAAGGCAAAACGGCATTGCTTTTGGGGGGAGCTCATGTTCAAACCTAATTTCGCCCTAATTTCTCATTGAGAGAATACAACTTCATTTTAGAGCCTCATTTTGGGTATGTTGAAATGGTTGCATAAGGAGATACTAGTGGAATCATTCCAGAGGTCTGTAATCAGGTGTTGAGGACAAAAACCCTTGGCATTAAGGAGCTGGTTTCAGAGTGCAAGACCTACCCTAGCTGGTTGAGGTGTGGTTCCACCCAAGGATCACTTCAGAGCTTTATTGTTGCAGTTTCAGTCAAGAAATATGAAGATTTTTGAGTACTTTTGATGGTTGGTGTTTGGGATTTGGCTTGTGGTAGCGTAATTTCCTTTTGGCATGAGGTTTCATTATGGGTATTTCTCCTATTGGTTCTCCTCATCAAGGCACCCTCAACCAAGTGTTCTTTTGAATTTTCTGAGCATGCACTGATTTTACAAAGCAAATCGCCCTTTCAGCTAGGTGCCCAGTTTGGGGTTTGATTCCAGTTTCCAATCTGCTATGAACAGTTTCAGATTTCTATCATTGATGTGGCTGTTAGACTGTTGTTTGGCGTAAGGATTGCATAGGGGTTGTTGGTATCTTCTTGGTGAAGAATGTAGCTAGTGGAGTTCTTCATTTGCTGCGGTTATATGCTTCTAAATCAGGCCTGAATTTGTATTTTCTGAGTCTGATAATTGTATTGAAAAGGACTGAAAATTTCTGTTATATTTCCTGAGTAATATAAGTCAGAAAATTATCTTTGCAAGTAGTTCTTTCATGCTATTTCCATGTACTTCATGTTATGATCATTCCGTATATGCAAACAATGATTGACACTTGAAAACAAACAAACAAACACTCTCAACTACACAATCAGAATATCAGAAAACTGGAAAGAAAAAATCAGGTGTCTTATATTACATTCTTGCTCATTTTTACTTCTTTTTCCAAATAATTTTTTTTTATATGGGCTAATCTTTTGAGAGCTTTGCTTTGGTGTAGATATTTTTTTATTATGGTGTCTAGATTTTCCAAAAATTGCAGATTCTCACAAGTGATGTTAGGTATTTCTCATTTTCGGAACTTCTGAGGCTTCATTTGAGTTCATACAACAATTTTTGGTGCAATTTTTTTGAATGTGCATAATTTTTTGTGTACTTCTCATTGGTGTAGTTTGATCTATCTCGTTTTGTATGAAAATTGTATTGTCAACTTTGTGGCTTGATTTGGCATTTGTAATATACTAAGATCAAGACCACTTCGTTGATTTGATAAGTGGCAGTTTGTTGGCGTAAAAACTAACTCCTCTGGAGTGCAGTTTTGTACAGACAGCTATGCACACTGCGTAATGAGTGCTCTTCAAATTAGGAGGGGAAGCTCCCTCGTAGTGCTGGAATGCGTGGAAAAGAAAAGTAATCTAAGTCCTATCTTTTTGTTCTTAGCTGGAAGAGGCACAAGGTTAAGAAAACCAAGAACGTTGCAACTAAGGATTTTTTGGTTTCGTAGATCATTAACTACAACTAAGCTAACTACTTTAAATCTATCCAGTTTCCTCAAGAAAACAGAGCATGAGGAAATGGAGCAGGAATATTCTAATACGATAAACTTCAGGTACAGTTTCACAACATGAAGGCAAGGTGGGCACAACTATTTGCTTGGCTGGGAAGAAGTTTATTGGAAACGACAAATATACGATAAACTAGGTATAGACTCACAACGTGAAGGCAAGGTGGAACGACTATCTGCTTGTCTGAATAGGCTTATTACTCACACACATCACACGATAAACCAAGTACAGATTCTCAACGTGAAGGCAAGTTGGCACAACTATCAACTCAATCTAAATAGGCTTATTGAATACAAAACACAAAGGATAGCCAACAAGGAAAGTAAATTGCATTGGTGAGACAGGCATACAATTTACGATCAAACTAGCCACTATATCTAACTAAAGCAAGCATTTACCATAATAATTGCATGGAACCCGAGTGGCATAACAATTCATTATCATAATAAATACTTATGAACAGATACAGAATGAGCAATATTACAGGCAAGGTAGGTGCAGCATATATTTCTCTCTCGTGCAAAAGTTCTTGAACAGATACAATAATAGCAAAACTATAGGCAAGGTGGGCACAACATGTATGCTATCACGTAAAAGTCATGTACAAATGAGCAAAATCTCTTATTTATATACATCAAAAAGTGTAGGGAACCCTAAAATCACCTTGAGTCAACTACAGTCTTGCAATGCATGCAAGATTTATTGCTAAACCCTAATAAAGTAATCTATATAGTTAACTGGAAAGCTACCATCAGTTAATCGAAAACCCTAATCCATGTGGACAATGTGCAAGCATGCACGTCCTTATTGAAAGCAAGTTAACTGGAATACTACCATTAGTTAACGTAAACCCTAAATACAACTCCAAGTGAATAAAGATAATCCCAGAATAGATATGCATGAGATGAGACAACGAGTTAACTTGAAAAGGTAACACCAAGTTTAACTCCTGTGTGTAATGTCTATCCTGAGAGGTGAGAACTGAAGTCTACTGGCCGTGATTTCAAGCAACCAATCCCTCAACGAGATTGTTAATTGCATCAGCATCTAAAGGTCGTCACAATTCACTACTTGTCAGCAACTTGAGCAATCTTGGCAATCTTTGCAAACTCAAACTAGCATTTCATTGACTGGTAACTTTGGCGGCTCCATAACTGAAGTGATGGCCACTATCTCTTTTGCAGCTTGATGTCTCTAATGCTTTTGCATGACGAAACTGCGAATTTTGACTGCGCACACTCTAGTTGTGAGAAATGCAAATGAACTTGTTGCACATGCAAAATTCCAACAGTATCAACCCTCTAAACCAGCTTTGGAAGACAATTGGCCATACGAGGCATGCAACCATATGGACTTGAGTGACTACGCCTGTCAACCCTCTAAATGCACTTGATACAAATCGGTCTCAGCTTTTCTGATGAAATCATGAATTAAGACCGATTTGGTCTTGAATTCAGTCTGCGTGTACTGCACTCTAAAAAACTCACTTGTTGACTGTGAACATGGCTATATTCTGACAACTTTTCTGGAAAGCTAAAAATAGCCTATTGAAGGGTATTTTTTGGCGAAAAATTTGACATATGGGTTTTGTCCAGAAAAAGATTCTAAGACAACCTAGAACGTCAGATTTGCAAAAAATTGACTTCTGTTCGACCATACAAGGAATTTTCAGTTGAGAAAATTGGAGCCTCGAGAACTGGTGCTCTGGAGTAAATTTTCCTGAAAAATTCTGGCACATGGGTTTTCTCGAGGAAGTTACTCTAAATAGACCCAGAAGATTTGTTTTGCCAAAATTTGCATATTTCTCAAACATGCGAGTGAATTTAAGATAAGAAAATGGAAGAAGTTGAGAAGAAGAAAGACGTTTTTTTTTATGTTTTCTTTTGCCAAAATCGCCACTTGGTCTTGAAATTTGCTGATAATTCTGACTTGTACTTGCAAAGAAAGTGTTTTGATGTCTCCACCAATGATTGCTAATGAGAAATTTGCCCACCTCTTAAGGAAATTCGCCTTTGCTCTGAATAATTACGAATTTGCTCAAGCTGTGTGAATGCAATATGACGCCATGCTTGAATTAATAGAATAAATTCGCACCTCAAAGATGACTACAAGATTTAAAACCTCAACTGAAAATAGAATGATTTTGATTGGACCCCCTCTAGTTACAGTGACACTGACTCGAAGTTCGGAATAAAATAAGAAAATAATATTCATCATGCAATTTCAAAATAAGCATCGAAAAGGCGCCCCTTCAAAGAAAATCGCCATTTAATACTAAAGCATGTGAAACAAATATTAAATATTATTTTATTCAGTTGACAAACCACATAAAGCACTTGGATGGATTCAACAACCTTTATTGATTTCAAAAAGTCCTCATTTGACCTCATAGGCGTCCATTTGCTCAAGATATGACGTTTTTTATTAACTTCCTACTTTGTAGCTGACTGCAAAGTTACAATTGACCATATTCATAATTGATTTCTGGCTTACTGGGTGAGGCGGAGACTGAGCAGGTGTATTCATTACGAAGCCTACAAAACAAGGAAGAAATGTCTGCTAGGAGTCATAACTGCTAAAACCAACGTTTAACACCTCAAAAAATTAGGCGCCTTTGATTAAATTGATTTTCAGTCACCAGACTTGGCCATTTCTCCATTCTGCCATCTGACGCTTGAAAATGCTACTGACGACGAACGGAGAATCCTGCTGACTGGATAACAGGCTCACTGCATGACTAGAGGTATTCCACATCCAACGAATATACGCAAGGCACCTGAAAGCTGCATTAAGGACCCCAAAAGTAAGGGTGCCCTTGGCCTGAAAAGGCTTAAACACCATTTTGACAAAAGTACAACTCTCAACCAGATGCCTTACTTTGACTTCTAATATCAGGAGTTGGGGTGGCCTGATTCATGCACCGTCTGTCTCAACGCGTAGCCAGAAGGACCTACGAGAGATGTCTTTAGAGGTGACGAAGTGAGAAAACTGCTTCTAAGACCTCAAAAAGAAAGGCGCCTTTCCCAAGATGGAATATACGACCAGACTTGGCCATTTTCTGAGCTGTCTTCATTTTTCAATATTTTGCAAAAGACCTCGCACGTATGAGCATTTTCCAAAACCCGGAGGCTGATGGCTGGGCTTGTTGGATAGATGAAGTAATTGCACACAAGTCCTGTGAAGACTGTGAAAGCAAATAACCTCATCTGACAAGCCTAAAGGTTGGGCGCCCCTGGCCTAGAGAGGCTACAGTGTATGCTTCATGTTTCTTCACCCTCTGATTTACGTGCCTGGTAAAGCCTCTGCCACGATCTCTCAGAAAATTGGATTGACAGGTTGACTGGTGCATTGCAAAATTGGACTAGAGTAGCACAGATGTCAGGAAGACCTCATTTGCAATTTCATTCATCTCAGGGGTCATTTTGAAGGGCGCCCTGTTGATGTGTTTTTCGTGAACGCACCAACGCAGAATAAAGTTGCCAACGGCTTCCCTATTCTCTCTTGATCAAAGTATTCCGCATGCTAAGATTGCAAGAAAGTTCATACGTTCAACTCCAAGGTTCTTTCAGTGCGAATAGGCTCAGTTTGGTTTGATGTGATATTGCTGGTATTTTCAAGGGGACTTACGGAACTGTTCGGCAGTGGAGAAAGGAATTCAAATGCTCGAAAGATTTATCTATGAAGTGCGGGTTTCCTATTCTAACCGGAAAGTACTGAATGGAATGGTGTAAAGGTTAAGAAGGCTAAATCTATTCTAAGGTGTGGGACATGGCGATCAATCTTCACAAGCTTCAACCAAACTTCGCTTTGCCTCGCATCGGACAGCTTCCACGGAGTCGGTGCAATCTTCTAGGGGGATGACTAAAGATGTTCAAACCACCACTTGACATAAAGATACCATCACAACGACGCATACCATTATTCAAACTGTGATTGAAGTTAAGTACATGATATTCCAGTTGACCACACAAGGCGCATTCACCATCAGCAAATACACTAGTGGTATGGATAGACGAAGTTGCTTAGATCAAACACCACATTCCACAATTACTATCTACTTGCATGGAATGAAAATTATACTACTCTACGCTACTTGAAGTAGAAGGGATGAAGAAACCTCGCTAGCTATCCACAACAAAGATGAATTTCACCATCAATGAAAGATCTTTTATTATGAAAGTTTTACATGACAATTTCTTACAAAAGTTTTCAAAGGAAAACTTTCCTTCTCCTCCAACTACACTATCAATCTACTTCTGAGTTATCCCTCTATTCTATATCTACTGTCTAACTCTAAGCTAATTGAGGTACAAATGAGGGGGACTCCCCCTTTATATAGCTAGCCAAGTCCCAAAAGACGGCTAGGGTTACAATCAATAGAGTGGCCAGAATCGTGCCACCTCAGCCCTAAACAAGATTTGCCCTAAAAACCGCCACAAAAGAGAGTGGGGTAATAAATGAGCCATAATGTCCACCTTCCAAAAGATTCTTGTCTGGAAACGCGTTCACACTGCTCCTTTTTCTTGACTGCAGACTTGATCGAATAGATTCAACTATAGGCACGTTCTCGATCTAACTTCAAGGCGACAACTTCATTTTTCTGTTTGATGATGATTTTCAACACTCGGGTCTCCATCTTTTCTTTTATCCTGGACTTAGAAATATTTTCTTGTCATCCTTTTCTCTGAGTTAAGTGCACATTTGAGTCTTCACTTAGCCATTTCTCCCAACATCTTCCTTCATGATTTTGTCACTTCAATTCATCGTGCTCTGGCCCCGGCGTGCATCCTGCAAAACCAATAGAAGGAAGAAGAGCATCAGAACACTTTATAAAACCACCTAACTTACCTGACATCCATGTTATGACTGCCTAGGTCCGAGTGATCTTTAGACCCAGTAGAGTTCATCGTTTTTCTCAAATTTCACTTCATCTTCAAATTTCTCGTGCCTTGGCCAGATTTTCCCCTTACAAATTTCATCACAAATTACCCAAGCATCCGTCTTGAACATCTGTTTTTCAGACTTAGAAACTTTTTAATCTTCTGCCTAGAAAATTCCATTCACCTGGTGTCCATCAAAATCCCCATCTCAAAATTTCCAGTGGAGTGTGGAAAGCTTTGAAATCATTTCCTCGTTGCAAAAATTCAATACCCAGAAAATTTTTCCTTCAGAAAATGTGAACTTCATGTGTCTACCAACGAACGGGTTCATTTTAATTTTTTAAAATCTCAACTTAGGAAAATAATTTTACCCAAGGTTTTATTCAATTCCTTTGAGTTGGGCGTAATTTCCAATTTGCCATTCATCCCAACCTTTAATACGTGAAATATTCCCAATCTTGATCTTGAAGGCGCAATTGTTCTTGTGGACTTCAAATTCTATTTTGAAGATTACATGCCTAAGCCGTTTTTTTAACATCCAACTAGTTAAGGCGCATTTGATAGCTTATACTTTTAGTTTTTTTTACTTAGAAAACTTCCAAATCTCATCTCTTAAGGCGCATTTCAATCTTCCTCCTTCAAGGCGCATATAGACGGTGGAGGTTCCATTTTGAAGACTTGGCCAGACCAAAATTATTTTAGAAAATCTCAAGCTTTTCCCAAGGCGTGGCTGTGATGCTTGCCTTCAGATCTGAAGCGCTTTCTAAAAAAAAATTCGAGTTCTCCTCTCCTCTCCCAGGCGCATATTGCATACAGAGCTTCAAATTTGGGGCGCATATCACCAGACCCTCTTTCATTTCTTAAGTTTTCTTCATGGGCGCAAGTGAGGATATGAGCATCAAACTTCCAGACTTAGCAAATTCCGTTCTCTATCATTCTTTTTGAAGGCGCATTTGCCATGGCAGACTTCAAGGCTGAGGGCGTATTTACTACATGGAGCTTCCAATTCGCTGACACTCAGAAGATTTCTATTCCTCCATGCTCAGGGGCGCAAATGGAGATGTGTGCTTTTAGGCACAAATGAAAGAGGGAACTTTCATTTTAATGCCATAGTCAAAATTTCCTCTCCCAGGCGCATATCATGGGTCCTCCTTTTATTCCTAAGACTCGTTGAAATCTGACTCTGGGCGTATACAAGAGGGTGGTATTTCACTTTAAACATTTTAGGAGAAGTTACTGGGCGCATATACCACCTGGCATTTTTTTAAATTTCCTTACTTAAACTTCCAGGCGCATATCTCATATGGAGTTTCCAATTAATGCCCTGGGCGCATATTAGATGGGGAGCATCCAGTTTAGTACTTGAGGCGCAAATAAGATGGGCAACTTTCAATTTATGCTTTAGACAAAATTCAACATCTTTTGACTCCAAGGGCGCATTCAGCATGGGGAACTTTCATTTTTAAGAGGGGCGCATTCTCCATGTTGTACTTTCACTTCAGCCTTTGGCGCATATCACCTATCAAGCTTTTATTTTTTTGGCTTGGGCGCAAATCACCCTCCTCCCAAGGCGCAAATGAGGGGTTGTGGTTTAAGTTTCTTCGCCCTAGAACCTTTTCTAGTCACATCTTCCTTGGTGGGCGCGTTCTGGGGTCCTGCTTTAATTTCTTAACACTTAGGAACTTTATGCCACCTCATCCTTCACGGGCGCACTTGAAGCTTTATGCTTTCATCTTCAATGCCTTAGAAGATTTTCTTCATTTCATACTTGTTTGGGCGCACTTTGTGGGGTCATCTTCCATTTCAAAACACTTAGAAAATTTTTCAGCACCTCTTATTCTTAGCTAAGGCGCATTTGAGGGGTCAAGCATTCAATTTTAATGCCTTAGTGAAATTTTAAGTCCCCTTTTCTCCTTAGGCGCATTTTGACTAGGCTACTTCCAATTTTAAGAGGGGCGCACTTACCACCTGATGCTTTTAATTTTACGCCTTGGAAAAAAAATATTAATCACCTTCACTCAAGCCAGGCGCATTTCACCCATAGAGCCTTCAATTTTCATCTCTTCAAGTGACTAAGGCGCATTTCACTGGGGTGGCGTTGAGCTTTCCAGACTTAGTCCATTTTCTGCCTCTGTGATGCTGGACTTGAAAATTTATCCATTTTAGCCAATTTTGCGCCCTCTGCCAGATTTAAGTTGATTTTCCTTTGTCAACCCTAACTCGCCTTGAGTTTCTATTTTTAGAAAGTTCTTTGAATTTCGCGCCTTTGACTGAATTTTGACCTTGGAAAGCCTGATTTTTTTGCCCCGCTCTGAATTTCAACTGATTTGTACTGTTGACGCCCGATGCCTGTTTGTGTCTGCTATTTTTAGCAACCTGCTAAAAATAGAAATTACTCAGAAAGTGCTCAAACTTCACGCGTTGAATGCCTGAAACATGGTGATCGTCACCGGATGTTGTTCTTGCCTGGTCGTTGTGCTCTGTCCTTGATTTTAGGAAACCCTGATCCTTCTATCTTGGCCTGCTAAAAATAGCAAATGCTTGATTCTTCATTCTCTGTAATTCCGTTTGCCTTGGAATTCGCGCCACGGATTACCTGTCACATGCTTGACCTGCGCTCGCTGAGATCTGGTGCCAACCTGCCAATTATAGCTGCTGCTGAAGTGACTTACTATTTATAGTAAGTGCCCGTTTCTGAGGCTTCCTTTGCTCTATTTGCCTTGAAATTTGGACAGTTTGCCCATCGCTGGTGAACTTGCCTATCTGTGCTGACGCCGAGATCAACTTTCTATTTATAGCCCTTATCCAAAACGCCTTACTAAAAATAGCAGGTTCTCCGATTGCCTTCAAATTTTGCCAGTAGCTTCTCAGAAGGATGTCAATCATGATGGATACCTCAGTTTTGAACGTTTTAACCTCTGACTCCTCATTTTTAGCTCTGAAGCTCGAAACCATAATTTTGTGCATGCTGCTCAGATGAGCTCCGTTTGACGTCGTTTCAGTTGCATGGCAGTCACTTTGGCGCTTCCGAGGTGTCGAAAAGTAGTCACTTCGCGACACTCGCTAGAAAGCGCCGAAAGGACCGACCGTCACGGATGATCTTGCATGTCATAACACCAAATCTTGAAAACCTAAAACCCGTAATTTCCAACATGCTAACCGCTAAAAATAGCAAGTTTCCGGTGCGGCCAGCCCCATCGCAGACAGCACTGCCGCAAGCTCCCGAAAACCCAGAAGAAAATGCATACAAAGCGCTGAAAATGTTCCATGCAAACCTCTAATATTGGCTTCCGGCCGACCGTCGAAGTTGTCATCCGCCAGCGTCATATCGCTGGCACCCTAAAACCCGTAAAGAATCTCCATTACGCATGAAACTCACTAAGCCCCGAAAATTGGGTTTCCGGCGCGTAACTGCTAAAATGAAGTGCTGTCCAGCGGTGATTGGTCGGAATCTCAAAATGTTGAAGATTACCGAATTGCACACCACGAAAAGGAGAAGCTGCCGGACCATGAAATTTCTCTCAGTGGAGACTACCGGAAGCTATTACTAACAACAAGCAGTTGTTCAATTGCACTTATCTGCATCTCACACTCGTGCTGGCTAGAAAATCTAAAACCCCAATTTCTTATTCTACCGTACTTCAGCTTTAAACTCAATGACGGGCACAATCCCAGAAAGACAGACAGTAGAAAAGAGAGACAACGACAAAATGAACGAAAAGCAAAGCCAAAATTAGGGGGTCCCCATTTGCAATGGGGCGATGTGTGAAAAACGTCACAACACGCCCCTGAGCTACAGGGGCGCAATTTCACCATTGGAGGAAGTTCCGTGATATGAAGTCTCCTTGTAATCTCATCTTTTGATCTTGACTGTCGAAGCTCTGGGACTCGGATGATTGCATTTGATAGCTTGTCGGATAGGCAAACTAGTTGCGAAAAGATTAGATGCATCAACAATCAAGAATAATAGAATCTAGACCTCCATTAAGAAGGGCGCCCCTAAGCTACAGGGGTGCCAAAGCTTGTGAATTGATCATCTTCGCAATCTGCAACCTCTGGAATCCTCAAATTCTGACGTCAATTACCAGAGTTTTGAGTCTCAGATAGCCTTGCAAGATAGCTCATCGGATAACCAGGGTAATTCTGAAGAGATTGACCGTGTTTATGAGCATATGCCACAAAATTTGGGCCTTCAAAGAGAAGGCGCCCCTGGGCTACAGGGGCGCAATTTTGCTTTTGCCTGAAAAATATTCATAAATTGATCACTGAAATCCTTGTTTTGGTCATTGAAATGACCATGCAAAAGTATAATTGTTGTCGTGCAATGCTCCTCCATGAAATACCTCGTTCTGAGTCCCCGATTTAGGTTCTGATCAACAGGTATTGCTTTTGACTGACACAATACTGACCAAACTCCATGCTTGATATTGCCCAAAAACTATATTTGACATCATTTTAGCAAGGTTTAGACTCTTTTAAGCAAAATGCCTTGATGAAGCAAAAAAATTTGGTTTGGGTACAACACAGTTGTTATCACACTAGGTATAAAGTGTCATCATCATAATGTGCAAGGGGTTCTCATAGTTGTTTGATTGTGGAGGGTGGGGGGGTGATCTTGTAATTCTACATTTGCTTTTGCTAGTTTCATTATTGAGTAATCATGAGGGAGTTAATCATGTCTCTCACTCTCTCCTTTCCATTTGAGTATTCTACATAACCCTTCCAGATTATGTAAGGTTGAATATGGTTACAGTGAAGAAAAACCATGATGAAAATGATTGACTTTTGAAGCAAATTGGTGAACTGAAGTAACTTCTTCAGCATAATCACATTAGTCTGCCAGATTATTCTACTCTAGAATTAGTAGATACATTAGGTGTTCATGTTCAAACATCTTGTGTGGACACATTTTCTAGGGATGAGCAAATTGTTAGAAGTTGTGGACACATTGAATATTCCTCCAATACTTGTTGCTCCATTAGAATCTAGTGTTAATTCATCCACAACTTCCAACAATTTCTTGTAGCATCAATATTCTAGATGCAATTGCGACATGAGTACTTGGTAGATATGTCAAGTTTGTTTTGTGAGTCTCATCTTACAGATTTGGTGGACGCTATTAAGGTCATTTATCTCCTCTTTGATATTAGCTCCTATGGAGTTGCATCTTCTTTAGATCTCATGAGGGCACATTCAAAACCTCTTGTTTTATTTTTGCCTGCTTGCTTCTACAATGATAGATTTTATAGATATTCATGAGTTCATATATCCAACCCAATCATCATTCATGTTGACACCCTTTGTGGGAATACCATTCTCATCACTCCATTTGTCTTACTTATAATGAGTACCATACATCCATGGTTACTATACCTGAACCTTACAAGGTGCCTAATCCATCTTATCATCATTTGTCATAGTTTGTCTTTGGCTTGGACGTCCTTGAGTAGCATATGGAGGAGTCATCTTTGTCTTTGGCTTTTGTTCTACATCTGTTTTTGCAAGATTCTGCTTTGTCACTTTCTTCAATTAGGCTTGAGACTCCTAATATGATTATGCATCTCTTAGCTTCGACATGGTGACACCAAAGTAGCTTCCAAAGACATCATACATTCTTATCTTTCCTCCCTCATATTCCTTTTCAAAATGGGAAGATATCATGCATATACCTTTGGCTTTGTTTCTTCCTAAGGGGAAAATTTGTTCGATAATCCTAGACAATCTTCAACATTCAATGTCTAGCATCTACCATTTGCGCAAGAGACTTCATCTTGAGGGGGGCATGCATGGTCTCATTCTCTCCTCTCTATCCTAGCAGGGAATTTATCCTGACGTGGGGTTTTATCCTTCTCTTTTGAGAGGGTATCACCTGGACCTTCCCTCTTCATCCTCTCTTGTGGGTGAGTTTTGTCCTTTCTTCTTTCTAGGGATCGTTGCCAAGTTGCCAAGACCCATTTCTCTTTACAATTCTCCTAAGATGCACTTATTGGGTGGATAAGGGGAGTGAGTGGGGTAGGGGGTTGTTCGAATAATATTTTCTTCACCTTGGATATATCTTTATCATAATTGTAATATTGCACCTATTTAATAAGTGTACTTAAGATATTAGGAATATTTAATTATTTTCACCTTGGTAGCTAATAATGGCATGTACACCTTGATTTGAGATACACAAGTGCCACCACTACCTTATCAACTCTTGATTGATAGTAGTTGGGTGCCACCTCTATTTAGTCAAGGCCACATTTGTCTTAGTTAGACCAAATTAACTCACCTCCTAATTGGGAGTGATTGAGAGGTAACTCATACCTCTTGGATTTGTCATCTCCTTGATTCATGCATCCAAGAGGCCTATATATTTGTATGTTACTCTTCTAACTTGTCTCCATGATATTGAATATTGAATAT